>PVKS010010002.1:0-61823 GCA_004027875.1 Aplodontia rufa | reverse complement strand
CATCTTGTGATTTTAACCTATTATTTCTGCATTTACATCTGGTGGTAGGGTCCTGCTTGTGGACACCCTGAAGATGGGGTTTCTGTGTGTCACAGGGTTGCAATAACTTTGGAATTACAATCCCATATTTTGACAACATTCCAGTTCTTATGGCATTGATGATGATTTATTTGGCAAGGGAGAGAAGTACTGGGGTCATGACTGAGGGTGGGTTCCCATGTCAAGCACTGGGTTCAGATTCTAGTTTTTCCAGTTCTTAACTGAATGATATTGGGCATAATCCTTAAACATTCTACTATACTATCTGTAAAATGGACAAGTGATAGAATATGGATGTGTAATGTATTAAATGATAAATAATTGCACAATAATATTCAGTAAATGTTAGTGGGCATTACTCAGAGTTACGCTGTAAAGCAAGAATCGAGGTTAAGCTAAATTCCAAAGTCTATTTCATCTTCAAAAAAGAAAAAAAAAAAAAGAAAGAAAAACTAAAGTCAACACAAGATGAGGGCTCTCTAAAACCATAGTCCCAGTGAGACCATAAACCTTCCTAAACCAAGACTATCTATGTTGTTTGTGTCAACTGACAGCTGGGTCCATTTTTTGTATTTGCTATGTCATGCATGCATGGCTGGTTAAAAGGCTTTTTAAAGAAGAGCCCAGTGAAACTGCAGAAGAGAAAAAGATGGAGAGAAAAAAAAATCCTCCCAGGCAAGTGACAGAATTCAGGATCCAAGCGTGTAGTGATGCCCTAGGCTCAAAGTCTTTACAAGCTAAGTGGTCGATATGGCCGCCTAAGATCATCCCCCAATATGGCCCTGAGAGAACAAATAAAGGCCCTGGCAGTGAGGGGACGAGAGAGAGAGAGAAGCACTCGGCTGAAAGATTGACTGATCTTGCCACAGATCAGATGGATGGTTCTAAATGACCTGTAAAGACATTCCCGGAGCCCTGGGCCACAGCATTAAGAGCCCAGACTCCACTCGCACTTCTGAAGTAGTTATTAGTGACTGAAGTCGCAGTTGACAATGTGACTTCAGTTTCAAGTAATGGTTTAACAGCATCAACTCGAGGAAAGGTTATATCTCGTTGTATCTGGTGTACTGCTGACACTTAGAGGAAATAATTGGTAGATTTAGAGCAGAGAGAGGAGCCAGTGGGTAGAATAGGAGGGGCAGTCGAAAACTTAGAGTAGAACTTCAGCGTGAAGGTGCGAAATGGAGTCAGGAATTCTTCTCCAGCTGCGGAACGAAACCGTGTGCACACACAACCACAAACACAAAAACACCTACACCCTGCACCATGTCCACTCTGATCTTCTGTACAACTCCACAGACTAAAATGCCTTGTGCTTATTCCTCTCTTAAATTCAAGGTCATTAGAATCCACTGTGTGCCAACACTCGCCAGTTAGAATTCCTTGATATTTTAGAAAGACCACAACGAACAATGAAACACAGTGCTCTCTCTGCACCTTTGGGTGTGGGAGGTTTGGGAACAGGGTAATTAGACCTTTTTGTTTTGCCCTCTGTTCTTCATATTGACACAGACCATCCATAAGACGTGGCTTCTGCCCTCACCTGACTGTCATGTTTCAATACACAGGTCCCATAAGCAGAACCGCCTTTGCCTACACAACAGAAAGGCAGGGAAGAGTGAGCATATGGTCAGATTTCCCAAGGCTTTGAGCCTAAGCAACCTTGAATTTAGCCATGTTGACACTAGGAATTTTCTCTTCACAAGATGTTATTTCTACTCTTTTTATCAACATGTGCAACTTAAGTAAATTTTTAACCTTTGCAAGTGTTATAAGTAGCACTACCAAAATTATAAGGTTGGATTTGTGTTAGTTTGACTTCCTTCCTTCCTCCCTTCTTTCCTTTTTTCCAATTTTCCCTACAGTTATATATCCTCCGCTTATTTATTGTCCGCATGTGTCTTTCAGTGGGAATGTAAAGAAAAATAATACAGATTTTTGTAAGAGATAAAGAGAGAGGGGAGAGTGAGAGACAGAAAGAGAGAATCAATTTCATTTAGTTTTTCATGTGGTCTTCATTTCTCAGACACTTTGTTGTGTACATGGTGCTGGGGTTCAAACTTGGGTCCTTGTGCATGCTAGGCAAGCACCGCAACTGCTGAGCCAACTATCCAGCCCTAATAATACAGATTTTAAGGGCAATGTTCATGACATAAGATAATAAAGCATAAAATAAATAATAGAATGAGTGCATATTAAAAGAAAAGAAAAGAAAACAACCAAAGTTTGGCCTGCCTTGCAATCTGGCACCTCCACAGTGAGTGATAACCCATCCCTGACTAGGGCATCCCCAGAGCTGGGCAGTTCAGTCAGGTGTGGCTCAGGGTGCCATTGTTATGTAGAACAAGCCCTGTGCTATATTGAGCCAACAGAGCGGGCCTCCTCACTTTAATGGCAGCATATTCACCTGGGAGGTGTTAAATCTTCAGTCTTTTCCCAGAGGGACTTCATGTTCCCCATAATTAATTTCTCCATTGGATGTCTATATAACTCCATAGTCTAGCAGTCATTATGAACTGGTGTGATGGCTCCTGGAGACAGATCCAGGGCTTCTGGTGCAATGGTTGGTAGCCCACAGAGACTAGCTCATGGCAGCCTCAAGGAGAATGTGACGTGAATTCCACAGACACACGTGCACACACACGCAGGGCGGCTCACTCAGGAGATCTGCTGAGATGGCTTTTATTTTGGCACAGGAAATGCTTGTCAGACACATGAGCTGATAGCATCCACAGAGCTGGAAGAAGGAAAATGAACTGCATTACAACGAACTCAGATTTCACAATGGAAAGCTGCATGCTGACATTTATATTAGCTTCGTTTGACATGTCCTGACGGTTCAGACTGGATGGAAAGGAACTCTTCCCCGCGCACCCACCCCATCACCTCAAGTGCACCTTTCATTCCGGGTCTGCAGAGGTAAAAGATCGTGCAAAACATTTCAATTTCCTGCTGGCTGCTCCCTTCAAATGCAGATACCCCTGGTTAGTCAAAGCATCATGTTCTCTATAGAATTCCTAAATAAGGGAGAGAATTATGCTAGCATTGAAAACAGAGAAACATGCTAACTAAAGCAGAGGTCCTCAAACTTCACTAAGCTGGAGTTGCACATAGAAGCCTGGGTTAAAATGTAGATTCCTGCCGTGACACCCCATGTAAGCAGAATCACTAAGCCCCAAAGAGAGCCTAAAAAATATGAATAATTGACAAATTCTCACTGCAATTATAGATATGATTGTAAGTATAGAGTATTACAGATATTAATAATAAAATAATAATTTTATTGATACCATCATATTAGTAATAACATATGCATATATACATATATGCATATATATCTTTTCATTTAGTATTATTGCCCTATAGGGAACTAGTTCTTTGTGTCAGGCCACGATGTGTTCCAGCCATTTAGAAACTACTGACCAGTGAACCACAGCAGAATGAGCTCAGCGTATATCAAGCCACATTGCTGTTAGTTCAGACTTCAGAATTTTTACTAGCATGCTGAACATTCTCATGTTGCAGAGGGGACTCAGAGAAGCAAATTGATAAAGTTTCTTTGGGTCAAAGCTGTGATTAGAACTTTGATCTTCTGACTCTCATTCTTCAGAAGTTTCAGGATAATGAAATAACCATCCTATTTATAATAATAACAGGTCTTCAGGAAAGATTATCTGATAAATTCCTCATGCTTAGCCTATGATGGTATTATTATTTCAGAGCTGGGGATTGAACCCAAAGCCTTGCACATACTAAGTGCATGTTCCACCACTGAGGTGCAACACCACCAATATATTTTATAAAATCATTTTGCTAATGAAATGCATGAACCTTAATGAATTTCAGCTACTTGGCCTTTAGTCACTCTCCCAGTATATGGATGAACTGGTTCAAACACAGGGTCTTCTGCTCTGGAACATAGCTCTTCATCTCTATGTGATATATTCATCTATCTGCTCAATTTCCAAGGATGCACTGAACATCTGCAATCTTCCAGGGCTTGGACCAGGGGATGGGGAGTCAGTGATGCCTGTGACGGAGTCTCTGCCTCTAGAGCTTCCAGGCAGGTGATGGAAAGGCCCTCGTGGGCAAGACTGCTTAGCACCAATAGGGCCTAGTAAAGGAAGAACATGACCGGCGTCTTCCTGTGCAGTGAAGGCAGACCTCCAGAGGAAGAGAAGTTGACATAAGAGCTACGAGAACGATGAGGATGCAAGAAAATGAACCAGTAGTACAAGGGCCCAGAGTGAGAACTCACTTGGAGGAGAGGTTGAGTGAATATGCTTAGCAGCTATCTATGTACCACTGCCCAGCAAATGAAATGGAAATCTACAATTCACTTCATTAGTGAGTGCTACTCAACAATGCGATTCCTACCAGCTAAGTACATTTGGACTGAGAGGATTTGCTCAGCCTCCTGACATGGCAAGGACACCATCCCAAGAGAGGTGATGATTAAATAAATCTGGATTTGAGTCAAACAGATCTGTGCTCAGCCCTCTGGCTCCAACTTACGAGCTCAGTATTGTTAAGAAAGCCTTTCCCCCCTTCTGATCTCTAGTTTTCCCAAGTGTGTGTTAGAATGATAAAACACATCTTCTGAGGATTTAGTGGTCACGTATTTAAAGATCCCATGCAAGTCAATTTATGCAATGGGAAATGTATTTGAGAAAATTTGGTGAAGCAGTAATTTCATTAATAAAAAAAATATTTCCACAACCCAATAAGAAAAAGACCATCAAGACTGTAGAGCAATGGATAAAAAATATAGAGAGTTCACAGAAAAATAGATACTAAAAGGCCTTAAATATGTACTTTTATTCAAGTGTTTGCTTTCCCTCCTATTAAAATAAGTTCAAAGTAAACTCATAAAAAGACATATCTTTCTACCTTTCACTTATCAGAGTCGAAAGATTTCCCATCACTCCCTGTTGGGGATAAGGACCGGTGATTTCAGCAATATCTATTAAAAATGGAAACATACAGACTGTGCTGGCTTGTGGTTCCATTTTTGGAAATTTGTCATGCAGATACACTGACTCTTTTGTGCAAAGAAGTATGTGGGAGAGCATTCTCTGCTGCATATTTTGATAAACTAAATTACTTGTAAAAACTTAAATGCGTATCAAAGAGGTTCTGGTTCAGTAAATGAGTGTGCAGGGAAATTGTTTAACACAAGGCAGCTGCTATAACAAATGAGGCAGGTCAGTCATGCATGGGTACAGAGGGGTCTCCAAAGAGGTGGCCCCTGGCAGGAAACACTGATTCACACCTAGAAGCTTTCCTCTATGTCCAGAATAACCCACAAGGATCTGGTGGCATTGGTTCCCTCTAGAAAGAGAAACTCTGTGACTTGAGGATAGAATGAGTGAAAGTTTAAACACATTGAATTCTGTAACTATTAATAACTACAGATAATTTAAAGAGGCACAAGTTTAAAAATTTAGCAAATGAAATATAAAGGTATAATGTAAGGTAGTAATTGATATCTATTGCACAGTCTTGGGTCTGTTATCCCAAAGGTAGAGCAATCCTGAACACCAATGCCCTCACCCTGTGTGCCTTGTGATGAATGGTCCTTTCCAGGTCTTGGAATAGCCTATTGCTGATAATGAGGTGCCACAGTGATGTTAGGACAGAAGAGTAGGCAAGGTTAGTTCATCAAATGTCCCACTCAACTAAACTTAGAGCTATGCACATCTGTAAACTGCAGCCAGAGTACAGAAAATGATAGGTGAATTGGAAATTCCAGCTCTATCTACTACTTACTAGCTATGTGACCTTTTGCAAGTTTCTTTGTTTTTTTTTAAAGAGAGAAGGACAGTGGGAGAGAGAATTAATTTTTGTTGAGTTTTTCACATGGCTTTCGTTGCTCTGACACTTAGATTTGTAGGTGGGTGCTGGGGTTTGAACCCGCGTAGTTGTGCATCCCAGGCAAGCACGGTAACCGCCAAGCCACCTCTCCAGCCCCTTTTGCAACTTTCTTAATCTTTCTGAACTTATTGGAGGAGACCCTAAATTGCAAGAAAATCATTTTGTACTTATACAGTACTAATTAAGATTATGAACTTACCATACAGCAATGGGCATGCATTTGTTCTATTTGGGTATTACTCCTATGAAGAAAATGTCTTAATTTTTGCTTTGGGCATTTCTTCTACTTACCATATATAACATTCAGAAATTACTACACTGCTTTGCTGTCATAATAAAGGCATAGATCTTTTGTTCTTGGGCTCTAGCTCAGATGCAGGCAATAATTTTCAACAAGGTGTTGGAAATGTCACTTCTTTCTGTCTACTTCAGTTTTGCCATCTGCGAAATGGTGATAATCATAACTGCATGATAGATTTCATGAAACTGTCAATTTCCAGTGCATGTGAAAAAGTGTGTACTTACATTGCTGTCAAAAGACCAAGACCTTTTACATCAATTAGCCAAAATCCCTGATCTGCATCCTATAGAATATTAACCCTTACAATGAGTAACATGGTGGGGGCATTTGGCAGGGAAAATGAAGTCAGACATCTTTCTCCTTCCCCAACCTCACAATAAGCCCTCTTGCTGTAAACAGGCTTCCCTCATAAAGTTGGCTTTGCTGACAGAGGTTAAGTTGGTATCATAAGAAATAAATGTAAGACAGAGATCCTGTTGTGAGAGATCAGAATAGTAGCTGGAAAGAGTTATGATTGGATCAGAAGCCAATAGCAAGCAGTGAAAGAGGAAAAACAAGATGATAATTATTCTGTAAGATTGACAGTCAGAGATTCACAGAAAGCCCGGCAGGTGGAGAAGCCAGGACCTCCTCACTGCAAGGTGGTGAGGCTGGTTTAGGGGAAACTTGAACAAGGAAGGATGACATTGTCCCACTGGGCAGAAGAGACTTCTGTCCTTGAGAGCCATGTAGGGGTCAGGGAAGGCAAAAATGCAGCTGTTCTTAGGTGACTAAGCAGAACTTTATAGAACTAGGGAAAACTCTGTTATATTTTATTTTTCAGCTGACCCAACAAGAAATTATACATACTCTGTAACCACATAATTAATCCACTGAATATAGTTGACTATCTGCTAAATCCCCATCTGTGGTTATTCTGCATTCAAAAACAAAGATGAAATTCTTTTCATATTAATGTTTTGCAAGTAAACGTCACTATATTGCATGGGGGTTTTAGACTAATCCTAATTTCAAATCTAGTATTACTATAACCCTGTGAACTGCCAAGGTAGTTTGAGAATTCCAATACTTGAGTGAATTCAATTAGATTAATTGAGAATGCATTACATTAAAAGTATTTGTTGTGTTACAAAAGATTCCTATAAGAGAATCAGTGTTTAAAAAATTTGTATTTACACAGAAGACCACCAACACTTACATTTAAGCTTCAAATGGCAATGAGTATGTTCATATCTTATGGTATCATTTGCCTTGAAGTAGAAAGCTCTGGACAATCTGCCACTATCGAAACACCTATGATTGGGACTGCTTGGCTAAACCAGTTGAATACAATGTAAAGAGAAAATGAAGTTTTTCCAGTTGCTTCTGTAAACACAGTCATTGTGCCTGTCAATCAAATCATCCGAAGTGTTCCAGTCTGTTTAATTATTATGTTTTTATTTTAACATCAAAATGAGTACAAGGGGCAGGGAAAGAAATACATGTTGTAGCAGGAATTCCCTTCAGGAAAATTATATATTAGGAAAAAAAATAGTCATGTATCTTTATTTTAGTTCAGAAAATAATCCAGACATTGGTCTGAATAAAGGTGCCCCAAGTTCATAAGTTATGGCAGCAGCTGCAGCAGCAGGCTGAGAATGTCAGTGTGGCCTGGAAGGACTGTGGAGGCCAGGATAAGCAGTGGGCCTTTTTGGATGACAGCTCAATGTGAAACAAGAAGGGAGCCTCCATCCAGCTTGCCCTGCATGGGTGTCAACATCAGAGAATGCTCCATCACCCAGCTAGTAGAAGCACAGCCTGATGGACACCCAGCCTGACCCTGCTTCCCCAGGAGACAGTCCCTCCAGGTCATGGGTGAGGGAGACTGGCAAGGGTCACTGAGAGGGGCATGCAAGTACAGCTGCTTGCTCAAAATCCATCCCCTAATCAACAGGACTCAGCCTCTAGGGGTTGTCATGCCAGCCCTTTCACCAGCATTCACTGAACAGGCAAAAAGCAAAGCCCAGAAAGCGTGCTTGTACTTAAAATCTGCCTGGAAAGAAAAATGCCAATTTAAGGAGGATTACAGCAAGGGTCCAGCCTGGATGGGTGGCATGTGGGCCAAGGTGATGAGCTACACCGAGTCCTCCATTGCAGCCACTGAAAGCAAGGCTTAACAGTGGCACAAAGAACGGGGAAGATAAATGATCAATGGACAATTAACAGGAATAACTAGATGGCTAGATGATACACTTAGGTCTACAGCTATACCATATCTTTGGGTCTGTCTATACCTAAAGCTCTCTCTCTTCTTACACAGGGAGACACTCTAGAGGCAAGCCCACTCAGGCAGTGAACTGTGAACATATAGTCCCCTCTTTTACATGATCAGAGACATTTACCTTAACTTCCCCAGTATGGCTTTAAAATGAAACCCTGCCTTATGATCACCTTTGATATGCAGAATCCAAGAGAGCCCTTGAGGCACAACCCAGACTCCTGGGTTTATCAAGTAGCTGGAGGCTACCTAGATTCCCACAGGAAGGGTGACATGTCCTGCCTCTGGAAAAGGAGCCATCAGCCGTGCTGGGCCTTGTGTCTTCTGCAGGTGTTTCAATGTCAGAAGTCTTAAGGCTCATTATTCTCTTTGCCTCCCTCAGTCTACGTCCCCCTCACTGTGCACACTGGCCCCTTCCTCTGCGCTCCACAGCTCCCTCTCATTAGATTTATGGTCAGTGATTACTAGCTGGCCTGGAAGTGGGATGTCAAGCTGAGCCAGCAAAGCTAGCAGTGTGTGTGAGCCCTTCCAGCTGGGAAGAAATGGGACCTGGTAGTGGTCTCTCCATGTGGAAAAAAGAGGTATGCTTCTCATGCATTCGTCTAAACCAATCACACGAATAAAGGTAAATTATTCTGGATACCTACTCTATTTGTCCTGATTTATTGATCCTCATGAGAAAGAAAGGAAGGGAAAGAAAAAGAGGAAGGAAAGGACGAGGGTCTTTAAACTTACAGTTGTAATTTCGTGTAAAAATGATTAATTTGATCTTCTTGCACTGAATCAAGAAAGAAAGAAAAGTCCAGCTCCTTGTTCTCAAAGCAATAATTTTGTAGGAGGAGAATCAAAATGGACGCAAAGAGAAGATGGAATTTGACATAATGTAATGTGTTTAAATGCCACTAAATGACAGATTTTCAGCAACTTCATTCCCCTGGGATCCTAAATTTGAAAACAGACTTAAGAAAGAATGCTTCCTGTGAGGTAGAAAGCCTCTTTGATCCCACAAAGTCAGAAGGCTATGTATCATATTCTAACCGGGTTTCCACCAGGGGACTAGCAGAGATCACTCTGGGAAGGAGAAAAGCTGCTCCAGAGGAACTCCATCCAGGTGGATGAACACACTTGTTTTGATTTTTCTTTTCTTTTCTTTCTTTCTTTCTTTTTTTTTTTTTTTTAGTATCAGGGATCGAACTCTGTGGTGCTTAACTGCTGAGTCACATCACTTGCCCCGCTTCCTTTTTAAAATTTTTATTTATTTTATTTTATTTTTTTAAGAAAGAAGGTCAGTGTGAGAGAGAGAGGAAAGAGAGCGAAAGACAGAGAGACAGAGAGAATCAATTTTTATTGAGTTTTTCACATGGCTTTCATTGTTCTGACACTTAGCTGTGTATGTGGGTGCTGGGGTTTGACCCCAAGTACTTGCGCATGCTGGGCAAGCTCCATAACCACTGAGCCATTGCTCCAGCCCCCTAAAATTTTTATTTTGAGGCAGGGTCTTGCTAGGTTACCCAGGGCCTCACTAAGTTGCTGAGGCTGACTTTGAACTTACAAACTTCCTGCCTCCGCGCCCTGAGCCACTGCAATTACAGGCGTGTACCACCACACCTGGCCCACCTGCTTTGACTTTGAGAGGTGACTCTATCACTGTCTTACTTCTGTCCCTGAGAATCTGCCTTGCATTTCATGGTGATTCAGTCAAACAAAGGGCTAAATGATAGTGGTAATGACAAAATTAGTTAAAAGGGAAAAAAAAATACAATGTGATTCCATTTTCTACATACAGAACAGTCATCAAAGTCAGTGTGACTGGTTACCTGGAGTAATGTGTGCAGACTACATTCTGTGACACAGGCTTCCACCAGAATATTCCAGAAAAATTCATGCTCCTATTGAAGTACATTTAGGAAACACAACACACTTTTCAAGGAAAAATAGTTCACATGAGCTATTTTTCAATATTTAAAGACTGTCTTTCTTGTCTACACAATTATTGAACTAATATTAAATAACTATTAAAGACCCTGGTAAGTTCTGAAGAAAAGAAACTGCAGGACAGTGATGTCCCCAAATTACTTATCTTTTTCAAGTCATATCAACATAATGAAAACGGAGCTACACTCTTTTCATTTTCCTCCAGTACATTAAGCTGAAGAGACTAAGTAAGGATCATAAAGGTGAATTTTCACTAGATGAAACTAAGAACCAACGGAATTAAGTGTGTTGCTCCAAGTTGCACAGCTGGTAAAGAATGACCTCTTCTGGGTCCCCAGTGTGCAGGTCGGTAAGTGTCTTTTTGGGCATCCTCAAAAGCAAGCACATTGGAAACCAGGGTTGGTGACCTTCATGTTCTTCTGCAAAAGACCTAATTATATGTTTCCCGTGTGGTGTATACTCTCTAAATAAAGGAAAGATGACGATGAAAATAATTGTTTTTGGTACTGGGATTGAACCTAGGGATGCTTTGCCACTGAACTACATCCCCAGTCATTTTTATTTTTAATCTGGAGACAGAGTCTAGCCAAGTTGCTGAGGGTCTCGCCAAATCGCACAGCTTGGCTTCAAACTTGCCTTAGCCTTTCAAGTCACTGGAAATACAGGTGTGCTCCATATGAGCAGCTTTTGATGATAATGAAATCTCCTGTTACTTCCTTCTGGCCAAAGGGAAATAAGCCGAGACCTACCTACTCCTGACTCACACCAAAAGCTGTGTTACCTCCAAAAACCCATATGTGTATTAGTTATCTTTCTGCTATTATGACAAATATCTGAGGTAAACAAGTTAAGAGAAAGAAAGACTTATTTTGGTTCATAGTTTCAGAGATTTCAGCCGATGTTCCCTTGGCTCGGTCACTTTGGTGTGGTGAGCGACTAATCAGAGTGGTTCTGCATAGCAGAAGATGCATCTCATGAACGGCAGCCAGGGATTAAAGAGTAACATGGGAAGGGGCCTGGGTCCTAATATCCACTTCAAGGGCACACCCCCAATGATCTAACTTCCTCCCACTAGGCCCCATCTCCTATAGGTTCCACCATCTGCCTCCAGACAGTGTCATAAGTTGGGGACCAAGCCTTCAAAACAGGGAGTTTAGGGGAACATTCAGAGGTTTGACAGGTGGCTAAAGAGCTAAGTCATGTTTCAAGAATGATTTAGTTTATGAGGTAGAAATGAAAAACCAAAATTAACATTTATTGTTCATTTTTTCAATACTTACTGAAAGCTACTTGGTGCCAGATGGTCTTGAAGGTGCTGGTGACCCAGAGATCATCAAGATGGTAAGATTTCCTTTTCTCATAGAACCTAGCTTTTAATGGAAGACCATAGCATAGATCATCAGCTATGAGATGTTTTTATGCTAAGAAGTCTAAGAAGAAAAATTATAGGGTAATGGAGAGTAAAGGCTGGAGGTAGTCAAATACAGCAAATATCAGGGATAAGGATGCTCAGAGGAACCCTGTCTGAGCACAATGTGAAGGAGGCTGCCTAGCATCTTTAAACCAAGAGAGGCGGCCAGCAGTAAGGAAGGGCTGGACCCACATTGCCTTTGCAGGTTCCACTTCACCAAGCTGGACTCCTGCACTTTTAGGATCAAAAAGTGTTTTTCCAGGTTCATGCTGAAAAAGAAAAGAATCAACACAAATCTATTGGAAATCAACTAACATAGATGGCAAGGGGCTGGAGGAAAAGAGATTTTGGAGAGAAAAAGGTAGGCACTGGCTTCATATTCTGCATTTAAAAGGCTCACACATTCCCGATGAAGGATGATGAGCACAAGGAAGTGAATAATTATCTTTAGGAGAAGGGGTCAGGCTGGTCAGCTCACCAAGCAAAGCCCAGGTCAGGTGTTGTCATCTTGGGCACCATCAAGCGCAGTCTTGTTTATGCAGTTTGAATTCTGACTGCTGAGGAGTTGTAAACTATTCAATGAACGTCTTCTGTCATGTTCATTTTCAAAAGGATATAATTTCCTATCCAAACTGTAACAGACCAACTTTCAAAGGAAGCCGCTGTGGGTAGGTGGAGATGGCACTGTGTTTCCTAACTGGTGATTAGCAAATTTATTGCATGATAAACCATTTTCAGTGCAGTTTTGAAAAATAAAAACATGCTTCTTCCTGAGTAATTAGTTGCTCTTTACCGCCAACAAACTGTAATTTTTATTCCTTTTACACAAGCCCATTTATTAAGAGAGAGAGCTAGCAAGCATTTATGCTTTTGTGTTTATACTGCAAAGAAGACACGGCATGGAAAACCTGCTATGAGAATGCTGAAATGCCGCTATATTTTAAAATCCACATTAATTATAGATCCACTTATTCTTAGAAAAGACAGGAATTGCAGCAGGTTGGTGGGTGGGGGGAGGGATTCACATATAAATTGCCTCCAAAGGACCCCACTGAAATTTCCATAACATTCACCACATGACACTGATGTGTGAAAATTGACATGAAGATTTGAAAATTGGGACCGAAGGAGCCCAAGCATAAAATAACTTCAATTTTGCGCTCTCTCTGGCTCTCGGAGGAATTGTGCGTTGGACTGACCAACACAACACAAACAAGCGAAGGGGAAAAAAAAAACCCAGGGAGAAGGATAGGAGTTATTAAGGAGAAAACACACT
Organism: Aplodontia rufa; assembly: GCA_004027875.1. Lineage (NCBI taxonomy): Eukaryota > Metazoa > Chordata > Mammalia > Rodentia > Aplodontiidae > Aplodontia > Aplodontia rufa. The sequence continues at coordinate 48,730 of PVKS010010002.1, read as the reverse complement.
TCTCACTCACAGAGAGAAAGGATGATCAATGGATTTAGTCACAGAGAAATTCAAGCAGAAAATTGCTGCTGTTTTTTATCTGAACAGCAAAAAGTTTAACCAAACCAGAATTCTCAAGTCCAAGGAAGGCATCTACAACTACCTGTGGACAAAGGAATGGGAGATGGGTCTTTGAACCACAGGAAAATGGTCAAGTCCTTTACTATTTAGTGTTATAAAAGAGCAGAGTTTTGATGGAGAAGGCTTTGCATCTGAAATGCCCTAGGTCAAGGCTAACATCCATTACAGCTCCAAATAGTTTCAAAGTGTTCAAAATAAATAATCTGCTTAGTTCAGATGACTGACCTTGAATGAAAATAATACCCCCAAATAGTATCCAAAATGAATGTGAAAATGGTACATAAGTCCATGGATGGTCCACCTGCTAACAGTGACAAATGTAAAATCATTATGGACAAAATGGAAAGTACTAGCAATTCCTCACCTGAAAAAATATTTAAAGAACAGCTCATATCACACTGTTTGGGCAAATGCACTTTAAAGCTTGAAAAAAATAGGAGTCGGGGGTGGGGGGGTTCTTAATCTACCCACGTCTTCAGCTGTCCAGGATTACTTTGATGCAAGAAAATGGAGAACTCAATTACCTGCATTGCATAGTTTTGAGTGAAAAATAGCTGCCCCCAAATGGAAAATGACTTCAATGAATGTCATCTCTCACATCAGGATTTTAAGGCCTGTTAGAATGAACACAGTGTACCCTGTAAATACGACCAGCTTCTCTTCTGAGATGGAGGAAGTGGAATAAACTAGCTTTTTTCTAGGGAAAGTTTTCAAAACTTTCAAGGCCATAATAGAGTGTGAATGAAGATTCAGGAAAAAAATAACTTTAAAGACAGCATGCAGACATGGGAAGTTGTATGATTTAGGCAAGTGACCTAATTTCTGGGAAACTCAGTTTCTTCCATTGTAAACATGGGAAAGAAACCAACAAAGACATTTACTTCAAGAGGCCAGAAAGAACAAAGTACATTAACTGCAAAAGTTTGGTATCCTGTACTAAATATTGAATAAGTATCAGCTGAAAGTATTTTATTTCTCTTTTTTTTGTGGGGGGAGTGGATTGGGCAGGCAGGGATTGAACCCAAGAGTGCTTAATATCTGAGCCACATCCCCAAATCATTTCATTTTTTATTTTGAAACAGGGTCTCCTTAAGTTGCTTAGGACCTTGCTAAGTTGCTGAGGCCAGCTTTGAACTTGCAATCCTCCTGCCTCAGCCCCCACTGGGAGCATGTGTATACACCACTGCGACTGGCTCTAGTACTTTATTTCTATGTAACTCTATTGTCTTCTGCCAACACCCCATGCAATCAAGCTGATATAAGCCTTTGAATCTGCATAGTATTGCTACAATTTTTATATATCCATTTCTTTGGTTCTTGTATTCATTAGGGTGTTATTAGCTGCTGTAACCCTAAAAACTTCAGTGAATGAATGTATAAAAACACTTTAATTTTCTTCTTAGAGACATCCAGCACAGTCTTGGTTGGGACCCCACTTTCCGCTGGGCAAATCAAGGACCTGGACTACTGACCTGTGATTCTATTCCCACATACTTGGGCTTCCGAAACCTCTTCATTTCATCAGTATTTAGGGAAGCATTATTATGGAAAGTAACTTGTGGGAGGTTTTATGTTTGTGTTTTTATAAATAAAATTTATCTTGTCTTTGAGCTTTATCTCCCCAGAGGGTGAGACCGTGGGCTTTCTTCTTGTCTGGAAGGTCACCCCATCTCCACAGAGGCTTACGAGGATCAGGGCACGGACCTGCCCCGAGGGCCTCTGCTCTGTGAACTATGGCTGTGGCGCCATAGCTCACACTGCAGGGCTCCATTTGAAGGTGGTGGTTTTACGACTTCCCTGTCAGACTTCAACCTGCCCACCTTGGCTACTGGGTCCACACCACTTGTTTCAATGCACAGTCCCCTCCTGGGAGGCTCCTCTGACGCAGTGCTCCTGCTTATGTTCCAGTGGCCAGAAGTCACATGACCCAAGGGAGCCTAGGCAAGCCTGGGACAGGTCATATTGCTCTAAGCCTCAGTGCAACAAAACAATCTCTACCCAAATATATATCCTGATAAGACCTATGGAGAAGAAATATTATTTACCCATTTTACAAACACTAGTGGAACCCAAAGAAGTATGATGAGTTCTTTGAAATCATAAGCCTTGACCCCTGTTTCTTGAATCATAATTCTGTTTTCCTACTGTAGCCTTCAGATTCTCAGGACCAATATCAAAATGACACAAGGGGAGGGTGGTGACATAGTAAATGTTACCAGGGATTCTCTGTGCTTCCCTTTCACTCTTTTTCCACCCTCAATTGCCCTCGGCCTCTTCAGCTGCATAGGCAAAAGTTGTGAAGACCCTTTCAGCCTAATATGTTAAGGGACCTCAAACCTTACTTCTCCTTCTGGTGCCTGTATTGTTACTAAAGGTAGAGGATGCCCACTCCTTAGGAAAGACGGTAGAGAACCGGGAACCTGGAGGCTCCCTGTGGAGGTACAGGGAGCTCTCTGTTGTTTTCATTGCCAGAAGAGTAACTTCTTCATTTCTCCACGCAGAATCCTCAGAAAGTGATACAGAGACAGTAACAACCATCTTGTTCTCTTCCCCTTTCCCCTACAACTAGTCAAACATGAGAGGGAAAGCCTCATGAGATTTCCAGTCTTGGAGATCCACCAGCTTGTTTTAAAATGTACTAGGAGATCTTAAGCTTTTGTCAAGAATGACCTAATTTTTCATCTGAGATGGCTTTAGGACCAAAGATGAGCCAAGAAACCTCATCTGCTTGTATGAGAAAGCCATCTCCTTTACTCACCTGGAGTGGGCCTGAATAAATATTCAGAAGGCATGAGACAAAAGGAAACAAAAGTTTACTGCTAAAAGGTCTAAGTTGTTTTGCCCAAAAGACAGTTATTTTCTTTCACCTCAAACAACTTCAGGATATTGCCCCGGGGCCGTGGGAGTATTTTGTTATTTTCTGTGTGAAATATTATATTCCCTGGCGGACGTGGGGAGATTGTATTACTGTCTGCTGATTCCCTTAGTTGACACAGTGTGCAGTGCTGGTGACCCCAACAGTCGGGGTTGCATCCAAATGTGGAGCTGTTCCGCAGGAGAACCGCGAGAAACACAGAGGCTGGAAGAGGCTGCAGAAAAGCCAAGGCACCAGAGCATCCTGGGCCCCGGGGAGGGGCAGGCCATGCATCCACCTGCTCCAACACCTTTATAGTCCTGAAATACACTGTCTGAAAGGCTGCTTAGCAGAAGAAGCTGATAAGATCTTCATAAGCCACACCATTCACTAATTGGGGATCACTGGGGACTGAATCAGCCGATTTGCAACTTGGTCTCATCAGAATTTGTCTCTACTTTTACATAAATCTCTTTCTGATGATGAAAATATGTGAAAATCAGGACAGAGAAAGATTTAGCACTTATTTTACTTTAATTTTGCAACTGTCATGAGAGCCCTGATACTTTTCCATGGCATGCAACTTTTAGAGAGGGATACAACACGATGGAAAGAGAGTTATGGTATCAAATTGCAACAGAATGACTCTCCTCTGGGTTCATTTATTTTTTACTTTGTACTGTGTTAGGTCTGTGATTTTCCCTGAGATGATGATCTACAAGACTGGCTGTTTGCATGCTCTGGATCTCATTTATTAGGAAGTGAAGTATGTAATGGTGAAAAATAGCTCAACGGGTTTCCTCTTTCTCTGGGGTATCTCTGCTGCAACATGGCTCGCTGCACACGCAGTTCATGCCACAGAAATAAATGGAAGGGAAGTGAGGATTCGGGATGCAAAGGGTGTGGGAGCCTCCTCTGCACCTGCAGGAAGCCTGTAACAGTCCATCTCCTCCTCCTTTGGGCACAGGCTTGGAGGCTGCAAGGATCTGGGGTCACTAGAACAGTGTCTGCATAGACACATGTGAGCTTCACACCCACTCATTCATTTTCTTGAAGGGGTGTGTGTGTGTGTGTGTGTGTGTATGTGTAGTCTCGGCTCACAGACTTCTCCACCTCCCAGTCTGCAAAGTGCCTTTCTCAAATCACCTTGAGTATGTGCTAGCAGTGAGTGGAAAATTCCCTAGCACTGCAGGAAAATGTTTTAAAGACTTAGTAGGAAGAAAAGACTTGGAGTTTGATCTTTTAAAAAAAAATCTTTATAAACTGCATTAATAATTTATACTTCTGTGTGTCTAGCTATGTAAGAAACTCTACTCTTCATAGACATGGCTTCTCAAAATGCTTGTCACTCCTATTTTTAGCATCAATATTCTGGAAGACCAAGATATTTAAATGACTCCTCCAAGTCGTGTGATGCATGCAGAACAGAACTCCTACACCGTTCTGCTCTGCTGGCAGAAATACTTCTCCTTCTAACCATATCATCTCTACTGACCAATATTAGTATACTTTCCCTGTTTGTTTAGCTTTCCACTAGGCATAGGAAAGAAATACTATTTAAGGAGAAAGTGTTATGATATAAGTAACTCATGTGCCATGATGCAAACTCTATAGTCAGAAACACACAGCATGCAAAGAAAGGTAGATTTTAAGAGCCTGAGAAATACAGGACCTGAGACACTGATCACCCTGTGTGCCCATCACTGAGCAAGGCACTGAGATTCATAGTGCCTTGGAAGTGCTGTGGATGTTAGGATGCTTCTATCACCAAGCAGAAGACAAGAGCTCAAGGAAATTTACTAAACGGCTGTCAGTCCCACTGTTGGTCAGTGAGAGAACCCGGATTTTGATAAGGCTGCAGAGCCACAATGTCCAGCTAGTTTATAGTGGAAACTGTGCTACAGGAGAGATGAGGATACTGACCTGAGAAGGGCCATGGAGATTCCTCCACAATCATGACTTAGTAAGGATCTCGAACCTTCAGGGATTCCTCTGTGCAAGGAGCCTAGGTTGCTTCCTGGGCTTGGCTGCTTTTATGTTTTAAAAAAGCCTGTGGAAACCACAGGGCCATGTTCCCTACCCCTTGTGTTATTGTTGAGGAAACTGAGGGCCAAATAAGGAAAAGACTTATTGGTGAGGCTGTGTCGACAGTGAAAAAGATGAGACTAATATGTGGGTTTTCTTAGGCTCTTCTGTTCTTGACCATGAGAGGACTGACCGATGGCTTCTTCCATCTCTTTGATTGGCATGAATATCGTCATTCTTTGGAAGGTACAGTAGGGGACAGAGGATGATGGGTCTTCTTTCTTTACCACTCCTCCAAGACCCTCAGTGAAGGAGGCAGTGACCTTGAAGAGGGAGACCTATGGGTGAGTGAAGGCTATAGTATATGCGAAATTCCAGGGAGACAGCCTCTGAGGGTTGAAGGTCTTTTTCTGAGTGTGCCAGCACAATTATCTATTTGACTCTAATGCAATTATCTTCTTGGTTAATTTATTAGGTATTATTTCCTCCATATCTACTGCCACATCAGATGCCTGCCATCACATTCCTACATAGGTAGGTAAGTATTGATACCCCAGGATGGAGAATGGTAAGAGTCTGCCCTTCTGTGGCATTCATACTTAGGAGCACATCCATCACTGGGCTTCTGTCAACTTTCTCATTGGTTATGGTACACAGGTAGGAAAAGTTAAAGAGATGCACAATCAGGCTTGGTCAAGGCAATTTACCTCTGAATACCCTAGCCATTTCATTATATTACGTACCTTTTCAATCCTGATATTTTACCAGTTCCCCATAAAAACTTGTTGGGAATTTTTTCTCTCCTTAAACTTGTAGTTTATGGTTCTGAATCTTATCTTTGCTGCATGTTGGTATCCCCTGGGAAGGTCTTAAACTTACTGTGCTCCCAAAAGATTTCTGGTCATGGGACCCAGGCATCATGACATTTAAACTCTCCAGGGGAATTCCATTGTGAAGCCAGTATAGAGAATCTTTGTTCATGTCATATCTCATCATCATAACCAGCATCATTTGTGAAGAAATAAAGGAGATACATGGGCATCATTTTTTGTACATACTGACCCAAGTGCTTAGCATATTGTTTGGTTTGGATGAGAGGTGTCCCCCCCCAAAGCTCATGTGTGATAATGTGAAGACTAAGGTGAAATGATTGGGTTATAAAAGCCTTAACCCAATCATTGAGTTAATCCCCTGATAGTAATTAACTGGTAACTGCATGCACATAGGGTGTGGCTGGGGGAGGTGAGACACTGGGGGGATGTGCCTATGTGGTATATATTTTGTATGTGAAATGGGGTCTTTCCCTGGAGCCATGCCTTCCGCCATGATGTTCAGCCTCATCTTGAGCCCCAAGGAGTGGAGCCAGCCTTCCATGGACTAAAACATCTGAAACCCTGAGCCCCTAAATAAACTTTTCCTTCTTCAAGGATTCTTGATGAATCCTTGAGTCATGGCAACGAAAAAGCTGACTAAAACACATATTTTTTCTCATTCAAAATTCACAACACTTCTTCAATATAAACTTTATCATCCCTGTTTTCAGTTGAGGAAGCAGATTGAGAGAAGCAAATCCTGCACCCCAGATAACACTAGATGGGGCACACAGGAGATTGACACAGTATTGCCAGATTTTTCCCAACCTCACATTTTGTTTTCCTTATTTAGCATGGTCCCCACACAGAAGGAAAATAATGCAAGGATTTCCCTCTTCTAATTTAAAAAAATCTGTGTTTCCTCAAATCTCTCTTGAATAATCTTGACAAAATAAACTGTTTTCTAGTCTTAAATCATAATAATGTTAGCAGATAAAAAGTTAAATATTCTCCCATCTATACACTATGAGTTTTAGGATTTATTCTTCTTCAAATTATATTTTCTTCCAATAGTCTATTTAATATTCTATGTCCAAATTTTCCCCTGCATCTCTCATCCTCTTTACTTTTTTTTCCTCAGGGCTGAGGACCGAAATTGGGGCCTTGCGCACGCTAGGCAAGCAATTTGCCACTGAGCTAAATCCTCAATCCCTTCCTCTTTACTTCTTAAATCCTATAGATTATGTAATTCAACAGTCTAAAATGATTCCGCCTTGATTTGCGATAGGGATGGTCCATGGACCAGGGGTTTAATCCACAGGTATGTGGGGTTTCTGCAGGACTCAGATTGGACTCTGTTCTTATTTGGCACTCCTTCCTTCTTTCCCCAGTTGAAGTTTGGAGATATTTTAGTTTGTAAATATAATAATTTTTCTAATAACTTTTCTAGTTTTATTATTGCTTCTTTCCCCTTTTCTTACAGTAAAATTCATATAACATAAATTTAATCACTTTAAGGTATTTGTTAGTGACATTTAATACATTAACATTATTTTCAAACATTGGTTCTTGTATAGTTCCAAAGTATTTCATCATCCCAAAGGAAACCTATACCCATTAAATAGTCACTTCCTATTGTCCTTCTCCTTGCAGCCCCTGGAAACCATTCATCTACTTCCTACTTCTACAGATTTGTCTTTGCTAGACATTTAAAATAAATGGATTCATACAGTAGGTGATCTTGTGATGTCTTCACTTAGCATAATGCTTCCAAGGTTTATTAAATTTGCAGCAATTACTCCATTTCCTCAGGATAAAGTTAAAGCCACCATCTAACTCCACAACTAGAGGAGGGGACTTGAGCTAAGCAGTTACAATGCTTTATACACAAAGTTTTATCCACATGGATCCATGACCAAATTTAGGCCAGCAAATCTCACTGCTTCCCTATCACTGATTTTGAAGATGAATACAGGCATTCCAGGAGCTGCTGGAAGTCATATTTTCACCATGAGTCTAGAATCAAGAATTGAGCTACAATTGATCGTGGGGAAGGAAGAAGTTAAGCCACTGTTCCTTTTCCGCTGATTTGTTGTTCACCTGAGACCAATGATGCCTATGGACTTGAAGTACTGCATTCCCTTCACCTTCTAAAATATATTTGACTAGGGTTTCTGTTGATTGTGTCTGTAGATTTCGAACCAATATACCATAAAGTTCCAGATACTTTATGTATATGGTTTTGCTCTTTATAACCAAGTTAGTTTTCATTCAACAAACATTTATTCATAATCTTCCCTCAGTTACCCAGACCTCAAGACAGTGGGGAAAAGTTAAGTCAGTCACCAGCCCATTCTCACAGGCCTTGACATTGACTGCTGGCTGGGCATCCTGCCTGGCACAGAGCCAGCTCCATGGCAAGTATTGATTACAGGTCAATAAGAACAAGATAGACCAAGATCTCACTTTACAGATTCATTTGATAGATGTTGAATATCTTATAACTTTAATTTCAAAATTTGCTTTTCAAATCTCAATAATACAATTTTATCTTCCTTCTTGTAGATCCTTTCTACCTTTCTGAATGATCCCCATACTATTAAAAATTTCCACATAAATGTATATTTCAGTGACTGCTGCCATACATTTTTGCTTAATATTAATAAAACTTTAATATAGCTTTGTTGTAAGTATAGGTCCAATCTTTATACAATTAAAGACTTAAGTAAGAGATAAATATAGGAGAGAGAGAGAGAGAGAAATAAAGAGAGAGATGATATTAGTTAGAAAGACTTCCAGAAATATACTAGAAGAGATGAAAGATGAAAAGTTAGGCTAGCAAATTCTGAAACTGAACTGATCTACTGCAACAATGAACATTTAAAAACTTATTTCTAACTTCCAAGAAGTTACAGCAAAAATAACTCTAGGTTTGCAGTCAAACCCAGTAATTGTACATCAAATTTACTGATCTTGGAAGCTGAAAACAAAATTATAGAGTAGGAGCAGCCATATGAAGTAACCCTCATTTGTAATTATTGCAGTGTGGGACGGGGAGGAAACATCCACGCCAGCTTTCTAAGAACTCAGGCTCAGCCAAACTTCTGGGGCTAAGCTGTGGCTGTTTCACAACATACTGCTCAATGAACGGAAGGAAACCACAGAGCAGAGCATCCACCTATGATGTGTGCAGGACACAAACAAAGTCCCCATTCATGAAAAATTTTCCTGCTTCTCCAGCTATTTCTAGAATGATCAAGTTTTACAATGGAGAGTGTGATACTGGGGGAGGAGTGGGTGCTTCACCTTCTTGGAGGCTCTGACCATCATCCCTATAAGACCAAATCCCAGAACTGTGACCTTAGGAAGCCCCCAACTACTCCCAGCTTCAGCTTTGTCCATGGCACATTGCAGGAGATATCAACCATCTCACACACTTGCTGGAAGAGGAAATACATCAAATTATGTTACTTTTCTTCTATAAGGTAAGATGAAGTTGGATATTTCTGTTTCTGGAAGTTTCAGCTCAGAATGAAGTGGTCCATTCTTAAACTTGTGGTTGAATAGGGAAGAGGTTTAAAGGTTTAAAGTAATACTCTAACCTAGGCATTATCATTTCTGGAAAATAATGTTTAAAGCAATCCATAAGGTACCTAAAACCTTTATCAACCTACTAATTCCAAAAAAAAAAAAAAAAAGTCAAGAAGGAGTGCAACAGAATTTAGTTCAGGTGCACTGCTGTGAGTCACGTACAGTGCTAGTTGCCCTAAAGTCAACTCTCCTTAAGTTCACCAAAGCAACTCAAGGGATGAGATAGTATTGGCATTTGCACAGAGAAGTTGATGCACTGAACATTACATAACTTGCCAAAATTCACACACCTTCTAATGGTGAGAACCAGGATTCATATATGGATGTTTTTCAGTCTAATCATGCAATTTATGCCACCATTGTAAATGTTTCCATGGGAGTCCAATTCCAAATTTCATTATTCTTATATTTGTGTACTGAGATTGCAATAAAAATATCATAGAGCAGGTGGTTCAAACAATACACATTTATTTTTCTCACAGTTCTAGTGACTGGGAAATACAAAACCAAATGCCTCTGGATTCAGTTTCTGGTGAATTGAGTATTTTTTGCTCTCTTTCTGAATTGATTTTGCCTGCCTTCACCATAGGTCCTTCAGTGGTGGAGAGAAAGGGAGAGAGGAAGCTCTCTGGAGAGTCTCTTCTTTTGAGAACAGTTTTAGCTTTTTTTTTTTTTTTCTGTGTGTGTGTGTGTGTGTGGCTGTGAGTAAAAAGACCAGATAACAACAATTAGAGGAGGAAAACTTTATTTTGGCTCACATTATCAGAGTTCTAAATTCATGGATGACTGATTCTACAGTCCTGGGCCAAAGGTGAGGCAGACATCATGGCAGAAAAACATTTCAGGACACGGTGACCAGGAGACAGAGAGTTCTGCTCATCACAGACAAAATATAAACCCCAAAGGAATGCCTGCAACCAACTTCCCCCAGCCACATCCTACCTGCCTAGAATTACCACCCAATTAATCTCTATCAGTGGATTCTTGTACTGATTATGTTAAGGCTTCCATAACCCATTCATTCTTTTCTCCTCTATATCTTCTTACATTGTCGTATACATGAGAATTTGGGGAACATCTGGTATTTAAACCATAAGAAGGACATTATTCCTATAAGATTAGGGCCCCATTTTTTGGCCTTACTTACATTAATTAATTACCTCCTTATCACTCTATCTCTATATACTTTGAAGTTGGGAATTAGGCTTTTCCATACGAATTTGGAGGTATATCTTCAGTGTCTTGCATGAAATTTTATTGTATACATTTATTTTAGGACACTAATCTATTCAACCTCAGACATTTTGTTTTGCTTTCCTCATTCAGTGAGTTGCCAAATTCTGTGTGTAAGTTCTCCATATCATCTGTCTGCACATTATATCTCCTTAGATCCAACCTTCTTTACTTCTCCATGTCAGTACTGGAAAACATCCTCAGGATGTCTAAGTAGCAGGCTTCATCTTCTCAAATGTATCCATTGGTCAATCACACAAAGAAAATCCAGCTCAGTCCTGTGTCTTAAGACCACTCATTTTCGTAGCAGATGGAACTCAAAACTATCAACTGACTCCCACAGTCAAGTTTCAACATGTTTTTCCAAGTTCATTTTCTTCTTCTAAGTATTTTTTTTTCTTTTTACTAGCACTAGATACTGGTAAACCATTTGTTTGCTTATACCCATTCATTCACTGAAGAAGTTCTGAATGTCAGTAATTCGTCATCCAGTGTGCTACGCTATAAACATCCAGCAGTGAATTACAGAGGCACCAGCTCTATCCACAGGGAGCATGTTCAACCAGGGAGACAGCCATTATGAGATCTCACTAAGTGTTGCTCACGTGTATATCAAAGAACTCTTTTCTTCCAATCCCAGCTCAAGTCTTACCTTCATTAAAATTTTTCTAAAAGAAAATATTTGGAAAACATATATCTCAGAAGCCACTTGTGTCGAGAATATATAAAACTAAACAATAAGGAAATAAAATCTTTAACTTTTTAAATAAAAATAAGAACCATTTCACCTAAGGATATGTACAGGTGACAACACCATGAAAAGTTGCCCCAAATCATTCATTATTAGGAAAACAAATTTAAATCCACAATAAGATATAACTAAACAAACCAAAAAATGGCTGAAATAAATGACTAGGAACGTAATCTGTTGTCAAGGACAAAGAAGCAAGGATGCTCACTGTTGGGGAATAAAACACTTCAACAGTTTCTCAATGTTTTGAACACACCTTTCCAATCGCAGGCATTTACCCAAGAGGATTGAAAACATGAGAATTGAATATTTATAACAACTTATTTACAATAACTAAATAACCAAATTGCATCATCTGCTGATTGGTTTGATGTACATCTGGGTACTCAACCATTACCTATCAATAAAGTGATCCAAACTATTGGTATCAACAATATGTATATAACTCAAATGCATTATGCTAAATGAAAAAACTCCACAAGGAAAGGACTACTCATGATTCCATCTATTTCAAATTCTGTAGAAGGTGAAACAATAAAACGATAGTGACAGAAAGTGAGTTGCAAGAACCAGAGGGTAGAGCGAGGGTGTTGACTGCAGCAGACACACGGAAACATTTTGGTGTGATGGAACTATAGCATGTTGGTGATGGCAGTTACACAACTGTTTCCAAGATTTCTCTCTTCTACCTTACACATTTGATTAAATATATAAGGACTAAAATCTATTTTAGAAAAGGCACAAGAGACAGGTACAAACAGGAGACACTCCCTAAAATTTACCTAAATCAGAATATATATGCTAATTTTTCCTTTTATTCAGGTGATTGAACTATAGTCATCCCTCTTTTTTTCACATCTGACTTCTTTAGTAACCCTAAGGATACTTTCCTTTATACTCATGAGTTAATGATTCCCCAAGATAAAAGAACAATTCCTTGTCACTTTCCTGCTAACAATTTCAGTACAGAATTTTGCACGGAATAGACTGCATTCCACACCTGACAAATTGAATGAGTGGTTTGGCTGTATTCTACAAATGCCACTTTCCACTTTAAAACAAAACCATAATGCTAAGGAAACACTCACAAAATTCTGCAGTGGTGAAGAATCACTACATTTAATTTCATAAAGTTCTAGCCTTCTTTTTGCATTTCTTCAAACAAGGGTTTTGGCTGAATGACCTTCCAGGAAAGACCGATTTTATGCCATAGGTAAGGGAAGACTGAGGTGGAAGTGGAGGGATGACGGAGTTACCTAGGGGCTAAAGGCTTTGTGCCTTACAATTCCAATCAGAGGACATCTGAAAGATGCGATGTATATGTTTACATAATAAATAACTGAAATACAGTTTGCATAGTTGTATTTTGAATTTGTTTCAGATGGTTGTTTTTGTCTGTTTTGTTTGAGAGAGAAGAAGATTACTATGTGGAAACACTGCACCTTTGTTTTAGAACGGTGTTGATGGATCAGAAAATATAGACTTGTTACATAAGATGATTCATTTAACAGAGGCTCCTTAAGGCCGGGAATGCTTTGTCACCACATCCATAGAGTTCTGCATGCCACACAGGCACTTAAAATTACTCTCAAATAAATGAATAAATTAATTAATGACTATTTTCATAGTAAAATCACATTCTGATTTCTTCTCTTTAATAAAGTCTGGAATGGGACAAGAATCATTCTCATCCTAATTTTTATGGATTATCATGAGCCAGTCCCTCTCCCAAGGAGTCAGCCTTTACAACATGAGTAGAAGGCAATACCCATTCAGTTTTACCTCCCTTACTTTCTTTTCCCCCACTGCCAGACATTCTCTAAGAATGGAATCAAAGCAATGATTTGTCTTTCAGGAAGAAGCCACATTCAAAGTTAAACATAACTGTTGATTCTAGTATTAAGATCAGTATTATCTTTGTCACCCCAAAACTCTTAATCATACCTATCTATAGTCATAGCTAATTCTCTCTTGTGGCTAAATGAGAACATGTACTTTTCTGCATTCTTCATCTGAGTGAATGGACGACAGTCAATGTATAATCCAAGAGACATCTTTTAATCTTCATTCGTGTGGACGATGCCATATGAAGCTATAGGGAGATTACTCTGGGCAGATCTCAGCATTATGGTCCAGGAAAATGACTTTGGGTTCTCTGACATGTTTGATTTTTAAATCTTCAGGGAATTTTTGCTCTATTTGCTCATCTGGTAATGTAATGACATTGATTTATAAACTTTAATGAGAGGACAAACACATTTGGCTTGCAGCATCTCACTCAAATGCTTATAATATCCGTGGAAGTAAATGCACTTATTAGCTTGACTTTACAGGAAACCTATGTATAAGTGATGTAAGTAACCAGCTGGGATTAGTAGTCAAAGTCTGGAATAGAACCTGAGCATTCTTATTTCAAGATCCCAAATGCTGATTTCAAGAAATCAGGCATTCGTTAATGTTTCTTATTATTCTTGCTCCTGGCGTTCATTTCTCTTTTTTCATTTTCTTGCATAGTTTGAGTCGTTCATTCAAGCTACATTGGAGGAGTTGTTGAGGGAGTAGACTCTTTTTTGTGTGTTGGACTATAAAAAAAATATCTTCTTGAAGTGAGTGATGATGACGAGGTTTCCAGGACTTCAGAGGCTATTCTGCTAGAAGAGGTCACCAGGAGCCAAACCCAATAAAGCACCAGAAGGAAGTTTTGTATCTATGAACCAAGCCCTTAGCAATGATGTGAAATCATCAGATCAAACAAGGATTTTGCTCAGCTAAAAAAGATTCACCTCCAGACACCTGGAAAAGTTTCACGCAGGCTTCTGCTTAACAGAAGTCCCAGTCTTTGGCATGATTTGTCTCTCTTACTCTTTTTGCAAGCATTTCTTCTCAGGTTACGAATATGCCTAAGAAATACGACTAAGAAAAATCTTTTCTTTCTGCTTTTCCAAGCATTCATGTTAAGTCAAGTGTTCTTTTATCTGCTTCATGCTAACCTTAGCATATTAGTCAACTCATCTTACATTATAAGAGACAGAAGCATAGCTTCTGGGCCCCCCCCCCCCTTTTGTTCCTCTACAACTCTCAAGTTCAAGAATCTGGACGCTATCAAAACACTTGACCTAGAAAAATAGTCAAGGCGATGCGTTCTCTCCTGCTGGTTGGATTGGGGTGATAAATTACACCATTCTTATTTTGCTTTAGGACTTAGTGTTTCAGGTAGAAACTGGCTTCCTTCCCTTGCTACTGGCATTTGAAATTAAAAAGGGGATGATACAGTTCAAGGCATATTAGCACTTCTTAAATGTATCTTCAAAACTACTTTATATAATCAAAAGCATGGAAGGATTTTTCCATGCCAAACAAATTAAAGTGAAGCAGAGCTCTACAGTAACTGGAATTACAGTCTGTTAAGTAAGCAACACAACTTAGAAATTTTGTTCTACCAAATCACTCAATCTGCATGAATTTTTAAATTGTATCCAGAGTTGTTCTCAACTTCCAAGTCAAATTCTATAAGAATATCTGACTAAATATAACACCATTCTAAGTGCTATTCACACATCGTTAATATTTTTTTAACTGTAGGAATAAGGATCTCAAGTAAGCTGCCAAGGGTCAAGTTCTTCCCACTTGTCAAATCTAGTTTTCAGTCATATCATTCCTGTCTGCGTGTTTTTTTAAAATGTGGATCAATTATATGAATCTGGAAAGTACATATGAATTTAGATGTATGCCTTTCTTTTAACAAAAATGGGAACTCAATTATTTTGTATAGTGTTCTTGCATTCTGCATTTCTTTATTCAATAAGTATTTCTTGAACACATGCTATTTTCTAGGAATTGTGTTCTATGAGCTTAGTGTAAACCAGTGCGCATTTAGGGTGGAGGGAGGATAATTGTAAGCAAAAATTCCCAGTGCTTATGAAGTTCCCATTCCAGGGAATCTTTCTAGAGAAGAACAGCAACTCTTCACTAAGCTCACTTCATTCACTATTTCCTTATAATCTTTTCTTCTCCTGCCCTTTCAGAATTTTCTTGACTAATTTATGACACTTTCCTACACTCCTGTCTGTCTTCCAGCTGCCATGCAAGGGTACCAATAAAGTGTGGTTCCCACAGTGAAGATCCCCATAGCACGGGGAATGTAGCCTTATTTGGAAGGGTGCTGATTTTGAGCTAGTTAAAAAGGGTTCAGTTCTTGCCTGATTTTTAACATGCTTTGTATTCTTGCTTAATGTTGGTGCCTCAGTTTCCCTCTCTGTCACGTAGGGATGAGAATGCTATCTAACCCAAGGTGAGTGTTCTTCAACAACCATAGAATAGGATCTGTCACATGAAGAGTATTTATTAAGTACGTACAGAATTTTAAAATGATGAATTCTTTCTCTCTTTTTTTCAGGTAAGGTCAAGGGAAACAGAAACAAGATAGAAAGTCAAGATTTTCACAGTACAATTATTAACTAAAAAAGGTAACCTTCCTGAGAAACCTGAAATATATACTTTGATTCAAATAGGTCATCCTTATGAGAAACTCAGAACACTAAAACATTTTTCAAGCACTTAATACACAGTCTTTTAACCAATAAATGCATAATATTTGAGAATCATTCTTTATAATTATTTAAATAATTTTATGAGTTTTATTTATGAACGTGCTGATCATTTCAATGACCCAATTTTCACTTAGGACTTAATTATGGCATTATCTTGCAAATACAGCCGGATGCACTCCACTTGGCTATGCTGCGTTAAAAGAGGTCACTTTCTTAAACAAGCAAAACAACAACAAAACTTTCCTTTACTCAAAAATACATCCCTTCATCTCCGTTTCTTACATTATCAAAATTCTCATCATTCCAGATTTAATTTAACCTAAAAAGCATTTGCTGTGTCAGACAGGGTCTCTGTATACTGTTTCATTTTCTGATGAGAACATGAAACTCAGGCAGTGAAGGGACTCTCCCCAGTCCACACAGCCTCTCCCAACTACGTCAAGCTCTGAGACCTGAGTTCCAAATACAGCATCCCTCCTACTGTGTGCTGCTGTTTTGTGGCCCAGGTTACTGCAGTCAAAGTGTGCTGCTTATACAAGCAACATTGGCATCACTAGGAAAAGGGTTGCTCATGCAGATTCTCAGGCCCCACCTCAAGACTACTAACTGAAAACTACTGGGGATCAGAGTCCGCACTCTGTGGGCTTGGCAAACCCTGCTGGTGGGCTGGCTGGCTGCCCATTAAGTGTGAGGACACTGATGCTGGCTCATCTCTGCTGACCTTCCTGTCTTCAGGCTTTTCCTGCAGAGCTTAGTTCCATCAAACTCTTCATTGATAAACATCATTTTTATTGCACAACTCTGCACATAAACCTGGAATTGGTCTCATTCGGTTTTTTTTTTTTTTTTGTCTTTTTTCTTTTTATTTTTTGGTACTAGAATTGAAACCTGGGGTGTTCAACCACTGAGTCATAGTCTCAGTGTCTCCCTCTCCAATTTATTTTTTGAGACAGGGTCTTTCTAAATTGCTTCCAGCCTCAGTTGCTGAGGCTGGCCTTGAATGTGGGATCCTCTTAGACTTGATCTCAAGTCTAGAATGCCCTCTGCATAGTGCTCATGGGTGTAAGATCCAGGCCCAGATGACCTTTGGCCCTCAGATGCTATCACTTTCCCTCCATTCTTTTGCTAGAATGACACTGATCTTCTTTACATCCCTGGTACACACCTACCTTTGTCCTGCTGTGCGCACTTAGAAATGCTTTCTCCTTTGCTTGGAACCCTCTCTCCCAAATCTTCACAAGACTGGTTCCACTTGCAAGTCATTCACAGGAGATACTGTCCCTGACCGCCTACTGTGATCACTGAGCACTAAGCCACTCTCTCTCAATGCTTTATTTTATTTTCTGCAGAGCGTTTACTGAATCCCCACTATCTTAAGGATATATTCACATGTTTGTTATAGGGTTCACAGTTAGAAGTACACATGGTGAAGGCAGCCACCTTAATTATTTCCTTGTGTTTTTTAATTCCAGTATTGAAACCACAGCTTGGCATGTATTATATGCTAAAAAAAAAAAACCAAAAAAACTACATGTGAAAGATGAAAGTAATTGTTTAGAGTCTACATCACATGGCCTAACATTACTTTGCACCCATATTATAGAGTGTATTTTTCCATTTTCAATATTCATTCTTATTTCCTTCTCATGAGTTTTGTGTAAAGCATGCCTGCCTTTCAGCAGCAGAATGTTCAAACAAAACTGAGCTATTGCTTTTCATATCTGACTTCAAGTTATTGTACTTTATATCATTATATATATTGGTATTTCTCTGATAATTGTAAAGCAAATGATATTTGATGTGTTATGGAAGAGCTTTGCATTTGAAGGTATCCCATAAAAACAAAGCCCTATAGAAAATAAAATATACTTCATAAAGTGACTTGCAATTGAAGTTTGGAAGAATAATCTTGCTTTTATATACTAAGTATATAAAATTTTATTTTTACATTGTATAACACTGATATCACTGAATTTTGGCGCTGTCCAATTTAATACCCAGAATCAAGCTAGTTAATTCACATACATTGTCATGAGACTACTTAGAACCTTTTGAGATTAGCTTTGTTATCATTATTTTTAAAGGCAGTGATACTGAGAATTATGTAGGTTGAAGACTTATTTGCTCATGGTCTCATTGCTAACAATGTTCAAGCTTAGATTGGAATTTCATATCTACCACAAACTTCTATGCATTCACTTACTTTGAAAATGCATTGCACATTATATTCTTATCTATGACAATTAGAAATATTTTCATTAAATCAAAAGATTTGGCAAAACAATAGTAGCAGAAAATCAACAACAACAAAAAAACAAAACAAAACAAAACAAAGCCCAGTTCTGTGGTTTGGAAACATTAAAGAAGTGTTGAACTTGTTCTAAAGTAGTTAATAATCACTTCGCAATAACATCAATAATTAAAAAATAATAATTTGCAATCTCCTCATTGTTATGGTTCCACCCCAGCTTAGACTCAACCCCAGTTTCCATTTTTCTCACTATGCAGGCAACCCTATTTGAAGTGAATTGATAAATGATGGTTCTGGCACCAAACTGTCTTTATATATGTTTTACATATATATTATCTTGTTGGTCCATAGTACTCTGGCATAAGGAAGATGAGGATGTGGTACTGGGATGCATGGGGAGACTGTGACACTGGGAGTCTGCCTGCCACCTTGGCACCACCACACCATGGAGCTCACCAGTTCTGTCCTCTCTTTATCAAATGCTGTTTCCCCATCAAAATGAAGAACTGGGGCTACTCACAGGTACTCTGAGACACTGGCATTTTCTGAGACCATTTGGAGCTACGGGATAGGATCTGCACCATTTGGCAGGATTTCGGTTAAGTTTCTGAGTGCTTCTCTTCTCTGTCTCCTGCTTGTGTCAGCCTGGTGGTTGACTATTTGTCCTCAACCACATTTCAGACAGTTGTGTTTTTTGGGTGACAAGAGCATTCAGTGTATAGCATTGCCTTCCACCCCCTCTTGCTTCATGGATTGAATCTTAATCCTTCCTCTTTGACCCAGATTCTCCTTAGTTGCATGATCGACATTTTCTCAGCATCATTAACCACACTTAATATTTGCACATCTGAAATGCCCTGTCTCTTTGGTAGCTTTCACCCACTGTGTAATTCTGGAGTCACTCTTGGTTGTACCAATCATTCTAATGTTACAGTGGATTCCTCCTTCTAGTGACTTGGCTGTCACTTTGAACAAAGAAGTCCTTTTGTCTGTGGAGTTATGACTCTTGGATGGTAGGTAAAAATTTAAAAATCCAAATTATAACAGGGACTCATAAAAAAGGAAACACTATATATTAAACTTTTTAATTCAAACCTATAAAAATGGATGTCTAATTTCTCAATCTTTTATTACAGAGCCACGGCCTTCTCTCTGCAAATGGGCCTGCTGGTGGGAGTTCTGTGTCGTTATTCTGCATAAATCACACCCATTAAGCAGCATCCATGATTTTCAGTTTCTACAAAGTGGAGCAAGAACTTAAAGACTTGCAGAGCAATCTCAGAAGAGAATCCATCTAAATTTTAATGATCTTTCCCAATCTTATCCATTTGTCTAACTCACACCTAATTTAACAGCAATTACTTTTTAGCAAATCGCCTTCATCAAATCTTTCCAAAGCATTCAACTTAGTTTTCATAGACACAACATCTTGCTTTCTTCTAACACTAATATTTCACCAGTTTACATAATGTTTAATGAAACTAAGCAATTACAGTAACAGATGCAACTGGTTTAAATAGAAACGGGGACAAATACACCTGGTTCTTGGAAAACATCCAGTTTTGGGGGAAAGAAGTCCATGGGTATCCTAATGAGCACTCTACCGCCTAGTGGGGAAACTGTTCACCACAGGAATCACAAGGAATGGCCAGTTCTAGTTTGGTTGGTATGGAGTGTCTCATCTAAAACGGGAGGCTGATTCTCAGAGACAGGTCTCTCTGGAAAGGTTTATCTCTTTCTGTTAGAGTCATTAAATATTAGAAGTGATGCTGTGGTTTGAATGCGTCCTTCAAACTCATTTATTGGAAATCTAATCCCCAATGGAACAGTATTGAGAGGTGGGAGCTTCCAAAGCTATTATCTCATTATTACATTGGTTACTGCAGTCGCCTGTCTTCCTCATACGGGGTGCATGCTCTCTCTCTCTCTCACCAGTGTGATGCCTACTACCACGGGATGACCAAATGCCCTCACCCTGATGTTGGACTTCCCAACCTCTGGACCCAGGAGCCAAGTAAACCTCGATTGTTTATAAATCAGCCAGTCTGCGCTATTATGTTTTGGCAGCAGAAAATGGATTAAGACAGATGGTTAAAAAGCCTTCAAACAGTTGAGATGATTCAGTTTCATCAAAAGCCTTCCTGGCAAAATCCATGGCAAATTCTTGCTCAACCTCATCGTGTGTATGCTGTCAGAGACCGGGAATGCAGAAGCCGGCGGAGCAGCCCGTTTCGCAGTTGGACAGACATAGTAGCTGAAGCGTTCTCTTGAGTAGAGAGTGAAGAGTTTTCCTCTGCTGTGTCTCTATACCCAACAACCTCATGTTCATCCCATACTCCTTCAGTGGAGTACCTCCCAGAGCCCTGCTCCTTTTTCTGTCTAGACACATTCTTCTTTGGGGTCATTTCCCATTTGTCCAGAAAAGAAATCATTTGGCTGAAGACTGATAAACAAAAGCAGGAGGCAGAAGACTCTTAGGATTGAACCTCTGTGTGTGTTCATAGGACTTTATATAGCATTCACTTGCCTTTTTAAAATAATTGCATCAGATTTTGGCTTGTAGTTATCTTATGGCCAGCTCAAACTTCCAAATCTTCTTTTTCTGAATTTCTGAATTTCAGACAGACTTCTTTTTCTTTCCATGCTTGGATTTGCCTGTTTCTTTTTCTATTCATTTTTTTGCCACTATTTTTTGGCCTAAAGTGTATATTTACATCATTCACTTGAAGCTGATGAATTTGAGTAGTGATTGTTACTACTACTACAATGACTATAATATCTGATATTTTTAAGTGGTTACTAGGAACTAGACACAGCTGTAAACATTTTTTATGTATTATTTAATCCTCATGATAATTTTGTGAAATAAATATTGTCAAAAGGCAAAGCTTCAATAAGTTTAAAGATCTTAATTGACTTTTATTTCCAAATCTAGAAAAAGTCAACATCTCATTCTAAAGGATAGAGTGAGTGTTCCAAGGAGCTGAGCAAAGGAATTTGGTTTTATGGGCAGAAAAAACAAACAAACAAACAAAACCCCAAAAAACCAGAAACAGAAAACAGAAAACAATTGATCACTTCAAAATTACTTTCCTTGTAAACAGAGAGGACTTCTTTATCGCATGGTCAAAAATGGCCCTCCTAGGGATCTGCTCACCCACTCCAGATTTCTTATAAGGAAAGATAAACAACTTAGTTTTGGTTCAATAACTTGGAATTTCAACTTGAGTGACTGCATTTTGATTGGTCTATTGGATTCAGTACAAGAGCCTAGTCCAAACCAATGTTCTATCAATTTCATTTTTTTTAAAGAGAGAAAGGGACAGTGAGAGAGAGAGAGAAACAATTTTTATTTGGTTTTTCATGTGACTTTCACTCCTCTGACACTGGTCGTGTACATGGTGCTGGGGTTTGAACTCGCATATTCGCACATGAGAGGCAAGCACAGAAACCGCTGAGCCATGGCTCCAGCCTCCATTCCAAGCTGAGAAAAACTGGTGCAAAGAAGATTTCATTTTATCACACAGGGAAAGTCACAGAATGACTGGTAGACCTGCATACACACACAGGCAAGGTGGTAGCAAGGACAGGGCTCTTAACTATGGTACCATATAATGTCTTGATTTATCTATCTTCTTAAATAGGCCTTTCTGGACCATGACATGAAAACCTTCAGCTTCTTCAGACAAGAGACTGATAAGCATTTTCCAAACATACCTTTGTGCTCATTCTATCTCTGCTATACTCTATTGGGTTTGCTGTTGGAAGATGATGTAAGGGGCTTCCATTCTAAGACATTTCTGCTTTAAAATGGGTCTCAGTTAGTGATGCAGATTCCTGAAGTGCAAAGTGGTATACTCTGGGTCAGGGAGACCTGTGTTCTAGCCCTGTTCCTCCTAGCTATGTGAACTCAGAGTCTTCCCTTATTGACTTCAGTTCCTTTTATTTATAGCATTCAGAAACTGATACAAATTTCATAGGGCTTTGGGGAGAATCACAAGCAATTGCATCAATAAAACCCTTAGGTCAAAGCAAGCATTACAATTTTAAGCTCATGTCCTTTATTTTCCTTCCTAATAGCAAAAGAAACGTCTTGAATGTAAAAGCAGATGATCCCTGACCTATTGACTTATGATGGGTTGGCCTAAGATTTTTTGACTTTATGATAATGTAAAAGCAATATGCATTCAGTAGAAATCATACTTTGAATTTTGAATTTTAATCTTTCCCAGCCTGGTGATTTGTGCTGTGATACTCTCTCAAGATGCTGAACAGAGGCATCTAGGTATAGCTCCAACTCAGCCATGTGATCATAAGGAGGAAAAGCCACCACTCTACTGTGATGCTCATTAGGTTAAGTTTTTAAATGCATTTGGGATATAAGATATTTTTAACTAACTTGTCATTGGGTTTGTTGGGAGGTAACCCCTTTACCAACTGAGGAACACTTGCATTCTCACAATGATTAGAGAAGTATGGGGTGCTGGGCTTCAACATGCAATGCATTGAGAGTGTTGCATCAGAAAGAGGAACTCATTTGCTGAAACCCGCCTCCTAAGGACACATGCGACCAAAATGGCTCCCGACACCCTACTCAGGCGCGTCATCTTGAGGTCGTGACACCTCTTCAGACTGCCTGATAGGATAGGTTAAATATACCTTCCTCCCTCCTGAACTGCTACCTGCATGGGCTCTCCACCCCTTCCTGACCTTTGCTTTCATTGGTCCCCTTACTCTTTATAACCGCACGCACTTCCTCAATAAACGAGTTCCTGCTGTGACTGGTCTCCCTGACGCGTCTGATTGTCCTCCTTAGGGAGGGTTGGGAAAGGGCAGTCAGCTGACATTTGCCTCTCTTGGCCGCCTTGGTTGGGGCGTGCTTCTCTCCTTCTCCCCTGCGGGTCAGAGGGAACATGAGAGGCTAAAAACCCCAACAATGGGGGAAGGCTCAAATTTTGGACAAAGAGGGTGTGAGGTGTGACAAGTGACAACAGTTCTCTAGAAGAGAGAGAAGGTCCCATGTCCTCTGGCCTTTGCTGCACAGGGGAGGATGGGACTGTGCAACTGCCTTTGCCCGGACAGCTGGGTCTGCCAGTGTGGGCTCCTCTTCTGGAGTCAGCCTTCTGGTGAGGAGGGGAGAGAGGAACACTTGTGTGTGACTCAGAGGAATAATTAATCATGTTGGCAATTACTTTGGTCTCAAATCAGCTTCCTACTGAGATTCCTGACACCACCTCTCTTAATTTCCTGGGACCAGCAGTTCCACTTCCCATCTTCAGGCGGCCTCCAACCAGGGAAGCAAATTAGGGATATCTTCCTATAGCCCATTTGAGCAGATTTTATCCAAAGAAAATGACAATATTAATAGGTAACTGATTTTTCGCTAATGACAAAAGATTCCTACTCAGAAGCTGGTTTGTGTCTGATACTGTAATTCAATTTTCCCTCTTCTTTTTTTCTTTTAGGGAATCTGGGGGTGGATGTTTGTCCTTTTCCCCTTATATACTAATTAGCAAGCATCAAAAAGCAACAAACATCTTAAGTTTACACCAATACTTCATTTAGATGTCATAAATGCTGAGGATTGATTATGGTTTGAGTATGTCCCCTAAGTGTTCATGGGTTAAAATTTAATTCCCATTTTAAAGTAATAAATAGGTAGAAACTTTACCTGACTATAGTGTCTTTAGATGGAGCCTTTGTGGGTGATTAGGATTAGATCAGTTCAACAGAGCAGACCCACCATGATAGAATCTTCTTGGCTTTATAAGAAGACAGGGAGACACCAGAAGACACACATACATGCACCCACATGAACCTTATTCTTGCTGTCTGATGCTTTGCATCCCCATAATCAGAAGAAAGCCATTGAACCTGCAGCCTTGTGAACTTAATAAACCTTTTTAGATTATGTAGTTACCCAGCCTCAGGTATTTCATGATATAATAAAAACCAGATTAATAAAATGGAAGATCCTTGAAGTTTCGAAAGACTGGGCAAAATAACTATTACGAATATGCATGCAATCTTATAATTTTGAATCTAGCTGCATCTCCCTTAGGCCACATGCTCTGAGTCCAGGAATAGAAAGTAGTGGGCATTTTAATCTTCTTGCTGAAACAACCCTCCTTCTATCTTAACTTTTTATGTTCTATATGGTTTACATGGCTATGTTATATTCATCATTGATCTTGAGGGTGGAGTTGGCTTTTTCTGTTTATATTGTAGCATCTTTGGTTTGGCACTGCTTAGTGTTCTCAGCTTTCAATTTCCTTGCCATGGAGACTGCTCAGGTCAGGTCTAGCCTATGGCCAATGCTGGTTTTTTTTTTTTTTTTTTTGAGGGTCTGGGGTTTGACCCAAGAAACTTTCCCATTCCAGGTGAGAACTCTGCCACTGATATCACCAGTCTTATCTTCCAATCACAATCATGGTTTTTATGCAACGGGTGGCCTTCCTGGAATACCTTCGGACAGTACTTGATTGCTCTATTTGTTGTTGCATATTTATTTGAAATATTGCTGTTGTTTCCCTTAGATTAATTAATTAACAAATACATTCTATGAAAGATTGTTTATCAGTCTGTTCTTTTCATGTGTGTTTTGTTCCAGACTCAGTATCTTGTATTCTGTTAGTTTTATTGTAATAGCAGTAAGGAGAAGTGATTAGTCTTCAGGTGAGAATCAGCAAATTTCACCCTTCTGTCTTGCCTCAAATTGTGTTTAAGAGTTATGACAAGAGCGTCCCTCTTCTTACTCAGTAGTCTACAAGGCAGGGAAAGAATGTGTGAACAGAAAATACCAAGCAGAGACCAAAACCTTAAATCGCAGGTTACCCTTTGCTGAGCTGCTCAGCACAGGCTTGAGCCAGGGGTAGCAGCCTGTTCAGGCCCATTTGTGTTGTGTACCTGTGAGGCGTTGGTGCTTATGTATTTAGCAGTCTACATTTCCGAAGCCCCTTCATAACTAAAATCTGGTCTCATTGTCTTCTTAAAGTGAACCTACAGGCTGGAGCGGTGGCTCAGCGGTTACGGTGCTTGCCCAGCATGCGCAAGTACACGAGTTCAAACCCCAGCACCCACGTACGCAACTAAGTGTCAGCAACAAAAGTCATGCAAAAAACTCAATAAAAATTTATTCATTTATTCTCTCTCTCTCTCTCTCTTACTGTTCTTCTCTCTTAAAAAAAAAAAAGGTCACTTATGTCTAGATAAGGAGGACCTCACGTGGCAGATGAGATAGAATGTTGGACCTAAAATGAAAAGCCGCAAGTTCAAGTAAGGTATAGTGATGGTGGGTAGGAAAACTGAAACTTCCTGGGCTTTGATGTCTTGTAGAGACTGAAGGAGTTCAAGTTCTCTTCCATCACACTCAGTGCTAACATTATACTCTTGCTTAAGGTCACCAAGGGCTGGAAGGCTTGGCCTTAAAAGTATGAGGTCATTATTCCTAATGCTCCCCTTTGCCATTCCAGACCTCATTTATAACAGCAAGATGGGGCTCAGCAGTGGCTGTGCAGGAGCTGAAGGTGTATAAGAATGAAAGGAGCCAAAGGAGGGAACCAGGAGGGACAAGAGTTCACACAACTGCACTGTAGACCAGGAACAACAAGACAAGGTGTATAATGCTACAAGGCATGGCATTATAGCAATGCATAGAAATGAAGGTAATTCTGCCTGGAAGTGAAGGAGAAGAAAAGAGAAAAAGCTGCAGAAGAGAGGAAATAGTTGAGCAGGATTCTGTTTCTAGACAGAAGGACAGAAGGGAAAGGGTGAGTTGAAGTAAAATAATCAACTGATTGATGTAAGAATAAAAAAAACTATGAACGTTTTCTTTTATTATTTAGCTTCCATTAAAGAAACAGTCTCTTTCAATGAGGATAATTCTATATACTCATGCACACAAGAAAAGAGATTATAAAACCACTTTATTCCTAATCTCCTATGTAGTCTATATTTATAGCAATAGATACCAAGAATTCATATTTACAAAGTAGACCTGGAGAACCATAAGTTTCTAAATTAGCAAGAAAAGATTAATAAAGTTCAGTTTGTTACAGTGAGGCACAAAAGTGAATTTATCCATTAGAAATTTTTATATTAAATGACAAGAAAATAAAAGGTAGCTTTTTCATGATAATTAATTAACAACAATAATGAAACTTTCTATTTGGCCTAAACAGTGA
Organism: Aplodontia rufa; assembly: GCA_004027875.1. NCBI lineage: Eukaryota > Metazoa > Chordata > Mammalia > Rodentia > Aplodontiidae > Aplodontia > Aplodontia rufa. The sequence goes on along the minus strand of PVKS010010002.1, from coordinate 22,360 downwards.
CATTTCCTAAACATTCTGGTTAATTGGCATTTTCTCTCTACAAAAGGTATCTTAGTCAGTTTGGGCTGCTATAGCAAAAATAACAAATAGAACAAAAATACCTTAGAGTGGGTGGATTGGTGAGAGTTTTATTTCTCACAGTGCCAAAAGCTAAAGTCCAAAATCAAGGGGACAGTATATCTGGGTCTAGTTAGGAACATCTTCCTTGCTTATCCTGGCATTCTCACAAGGTACAGGGTAGAGAGCACTCTCTGAGATCACTTTTATAAGAGCACTAATATCATAAAGGAGGAGGGCTCCACCCTCATGAATTAATTTCTTGTCTAAGGTCTCACTTCCTAAAACCTTTGCATTGAAGGTTAGGGTTTTAACATATGAATTTGGTGGGGTGATACAAACACTAAGTTCATTGCATCAGTAAAAAAATGTAAAAGGTTTAAATTTGTATCCATCTACTTACTTACATGTGAATTTTGTCAAGGAGTTTCCTTTAATGTGAAAATCTTGTTCTAAGTGGCTTTGATCAGGAGTTTTCATGGAAGCTATAAAGGCACAACATTCAATAAAATAACTACAATATGAGGGTATCGTGGAAGACCAGGCTGGGATACTGGCCAGGCCTGGTGCTACGGGTTCTGATCAACCTAAGCCAGGGCAGGAGCTAGGAGATAGAGAGGGTGGGTATTAAGGAAGAGTTAAGACAATAAGGAACTATCAGGTGAATAGCAGGTCCACAATTTAATCATTAAGTCCAGCCATCACGATGGGGAGGGAAATGGGAGCAATTCTGGATTTGGCATTGGACAATCCGGAATCCAATCCCAGGTCAGTCATTACAGTTTCTTGTTGGAATATGATTTTTCCCCTTCAAAACTCAGGTTGAAATATAATCCTCTTGTGAAACATCAACAGGTGAGACCAGTAGAGACCTTTAAAAGGTGTTGGGGCTCGGCCTTCATGAATGGATCGATCCATTCATATGAATGAATTAGTGGGTTTTCTTGAAAGTAGATCTGCTTTAAAAAACCAGGGAGGCTGAAGCAGGAGAATCTCAGGTTCAAAGCCAGCCTTAGTAATACTGAGGATGTAAGCAACTTAATGAGTCTCAAAACAAAAAATAAAAAAGGGCTAAGGATATTGCTCAATGGGTAGCACTCCTAGGTTAAATCCCCAGTTCCTAAATAAATAAATAAATAAATAAAATCTGTCTGATCAGGTCTCTTCCATGCCCCCTTACTTTGTCACTGGATGTCATTCACCAGCTTGGAACTCTGCCATCAAGAAGGCTAACACCAGATGGACCCTTGAAGCTTTTACTGGAACTGTGAGCCAAAATAAACATTTTTTCTTTATAACTTTTCCATCCATGGTATAGGGTTATTAGTAACAGAACATAGACGAAGACACTAGAAGTAGAGACTAAGGCACATTATGTAAATTAGCTAATTTTCATAAAGCTCTGTTTCCTCATAGGTAAAATGAGAAAAATAAGTGCGCCTCTCTTACAAATTTGGGGAGAGGATTAAATGAGATGAAGCATGTAAGACAGTTAAGCATCCAGAAAATACTGAGTATGTAATAAGCAGTAGTAATTATAATTAATAAATGGAACAAAGAAAGTCAAAGTCAAAACAAGATTAACTTAGAAAGGAAGAGTGAATGGGAGTAAGGGTAGGTTAAGTGAGGGGAAATTTTGGCAATTGTATCACAGTGGACATATACACAATTTATCCATCCAGATCTTGATAACAATAATGATAATGATAACAATACAACAGCTATCATTTTCAGCTCCACTATGTGCCAACCACTCTTCTTTGCTCTTTACATAGATTAATCAATTTAATTCCCACAAGGACTTCATGAAGAAGACACAAGGTAGCAGTGCTGCCATTTATTAAGGATCAATTTATGTCCAGTCTTACAGGGAGAAGGCTTTTGTGAGTATATTAGTTGACTCTTATATATGTATCTTTAATCCAATGCCTTGAAGGAAGTAATCACCCAGAATCACCAGGGATGGAGATGAGAGGGATCAACTTAAAGTTCTCTGGAACCCCTTGATTTTAAAGAAAATACCTGAAACTTTCCACACATAAACCTCTTTCCAATAAATGGGCTGGAACGGAGTGGCCATGAGACATCCAGCTTAGTGGATGAACTGGGACCATGACGGCTCTCACAGCTGTATCTGGAGTTTAGACTCCAGCTCTGTTCCTTAGACTCTGTTCTGCTGGCCAGCTTGGGCCTTTTATTTCATCTGATGTAGCTGCCAGAGTTGCCCAGGAATCAATGCCAAGGCAAAGAGAAAGCTTTTAAAACAGATTTGTTGAAATTCTGTCATAAGGTCCGATAAACAATTCCTGTCTCCTTCCTGTATCCTGTTACAAATTGTAATCTATATTTTACTTACTGTACGCACATCACTATTCTTTTGTGTAAGATTCTCCACATCTTCACTCAACTGCTTTTAAATGCTTTTGAGCTTATTATGATGTCTTATCTATTTTTTGTTTTACTTATTTGGTTAGGTGACACCTTTCCCCTTTCAAGAACCAGGCAGCCTCTCTAGCTTCTGTGCCACCTCCCTCTTAATACCCAGAAGCTGATAGATATCTCTGTGAAGTTCCTTTCTTAATAAGTGAAGAATGTGAAGTGGTTAGCTTGTTTTTAGGGTTCTAATGAAAATCATGAAAGCACGAATAACAACCACCCCCAAATCCTATCTATTAATGGTGACAAATTTGACTTAATAGTTGTGTGGTGTTCAACAAAGTTTGAAAATAACCCCATGGTCTGGGAAGGTCAATCATTAACATGTGAAGTTACAGTCTCTTAGGACAGTAGGAATAATTACACTCTCAAAGACATGGAAAGGGATTAATAAGTGTCAGAAAGAAAGAGACTCAGTTGTGTGTTTTACTTGTCTCAGGTTTTTACTTCAACCTCTTCTTCTTTAGTCTTTCCAAAACACTGTTTGCTGACTCAGAATTATGCTAAATTATTGGTCTCAAGTTAAATGGCAATTAGGATGCAGCTTTGAGGACACTAAGGTGCCTGGATGAAAAATGAATCATCTCAACATGTTGTCTAAGGGATGCCAAACATGGAAATGGCCATAAACAACCCTGATGCTTGGTGTCACAGAAACAAAACCACTGGTTGGTAACTTTTTTTTTTTTTTTCTCTTCTGTGGGATGTTTCAGCACTGCAAGGAGTCTTCTCAATTCCCTAGCTCCTCCAGTGAGTCTTGAGCTGTGCTCTCAACTCTTAATAGTTCTTCAGATCTTCGCAGGGAAGTTTGTGGAACCAGGCCTCCCTTTGAGTGAGTGGGCAAAGCTTAGAAGTCCAGTAGCAGGATGCTCCTTTGAGGCACACTCAAGGTCTTTTCCCACTTCCGCAGCAGTGTGAAGCTCAGTCACTATTGTGTTGATCTCTTTCTGTGCGGATTGAAAACTCCCTTTCAGAATGAATAAGGATGAGTTCTAACATCTTTTATTCACTCATTCAACAAGTAATTTAAGGTTCTAAATGGTGCTAGGCACCAGAGTAAGTGCCGAGAGAACAATGACGGCCAAAGAGAAAGATTACAGTCTTTATTTTGTAGTAGAGTGCAAAAATAAATAGTACCACTGTGGTATGTTGTGGGAAAAAAAATAGCATTGCCAGGTGAGAGGTGCGAGGTGTCCCTTGGGCTGCCCTGAGAAAGTAGCGTTTGAGTCAGGTACTGAAGAGATCACCACGGGAATAGCAATCTCTAGCTTGCTGCCAGGAGAAAGGGAAAAGTCTCATGTGGATATGGTGTCAGTAGGTGGAGAAAGAGTTGGAGATCTCATTTAAGACCGCAGTGACATCCCTGAGCCCCTCTTACCGAGCAAAAGAAATATTAGTCAGAAATACTGACTTTAAAATACTTTGGAACAAAACTGGCCACATGTACATCTGCATTAATTAGGTAGCTTTCATTTAAAACTTTTCTAAGAAATCTTTTTACCTTAAGTTTCCAATAAAGGTTGGCAACCAGTAGAGTCCTTGGTAGGTGAGGCTCTGGAAGCTATGAAGCTGTGTGCCCATGACTGACAGTCCTGCCCCAGGTCTGTCTTTGCACGAAGGCACTTTCAGGGTTAAGTCCAAAGCCCATCTGGCTTAGAAGATTTCATGAATCAGGGGCTGTTTGGCTTTAGTACATACTCCAAAAAGAGGACAAGCGGCAGGCCTGTCAATATGACTGGGACTCAGTCAGCCTTCCAAATGTCCCCACACTAGCAGGCTGCGGTCTGCTTGGAATCACAGCCTGGTCAATGCTGACTTTAATGGCCTTTTCCGTTTTTCTCTATTAAGATTAAAGTTGATTAGTGGTGCATTCCGATCTTATTAAACACCGAGTGGACCCCATCAGAAATTTCAGGAAATGAGGGACACAACATACCACACAGTACAAATTCTTTTGTGTTTCTTCTTCTGGGAAGCAGTGAGTTAGGCCTTTAAAAAGGGGATGAAGCAGCTTTAATAATAAGAAGGGGGAGAAAATGAAAGGGGAAGGAAAGAAAAGGTGCCTCAGTTGTCTCAGCAGCTGATCAACAAAGGAGCAGTCGTGAGCTGTAACCTCTTGGAGCCGCAGTCTGGAACATGACACATGTCAGCTTATGATAAATGGTGCAGAGTGTGTGCAATTTCAAGCGCAATGCCCTTGAGATGCGCAGGACCCCATCGCAAATGTTATTGTTAAATTAAACCTTAAAAGAAGGATTGGAAAGGGGTGGGTGTGGGGGGCGTGCGCACGCCCACACGCGCGCACACACACACACACACACACAGAGGAAAGGAGGAAATAAAAGGCAAGGTGAAGAAATAAAACTTTCTATTTTTCATGTAACTGAATAAAAAAATATCCTGATACCTGTCCAGGATATGAGACTTGCTGTTGTTTTTCCTGTATTCAGTATTCTCAATTACTCCATTAGAGTAGCTCACATACATCCTCTGGTTTATATATATATTTTTTCTCACTTTTGGTCATCCTGCTGCACTGGCCCCCCTTCCTGTTGGAGCACTCTGTGTGTGGGCATACCTGTTGTGTGCCAGTGTGGGTGTGTGTGATGCATATTTATCTCACATTAAAGTCTGAAGACATCTCTTACCTCACCCCTACTGACACATGCCAAGTTCTTCATTGCATTTTAACCAATTCAATGCAAGAAATGCTTGATATATGGTGTAAAGCAATGGAGGAGAAAGAAAGTTGGAGAAAGGAGGCAAGAGACTGAACAATGTTTAGCTACAAAGGCTCAAACTCACAAATGGCACCAGTGACATGAAAAGTTAACTAGTGAGACAGCAACATGAAATGCAGACACATAAATCAAAATGACATTAAGAGTTAGGCTGTTAGGGCTGGAGTGATGGCTCAGCTTATGGTGCTTGCTCAGCATGTGCAAGTGCCTGGGTTCAAACCCCAGCACCCACGTACACAACTAAGTGTCAGAGCAACGAAAGCCATGTGAAAAACTAAAAAATAATTGATTCTCTCTGTCTGTTTGTCTCTCTCTCTCACTATCCTTCTGTCTTAAAAAAAAAAAAAAAGAGTTAGGCTGTTTTCATGGAGGATAAAATGTAAAAAGGTACATAGGATAATTGTCTGAGCATCTATACCATGTGATCATCCCTGCCAATCACAGTCCAGAACTCTCCACAAGGCCTGAGTATCAGCCTTGGTGCAGAAGTGATACAAGTGAAGGGATTGGCTAGTGAAGAGAGGCATGTAACTTTGTTCTGGATAAAGTCCATGGCCTAAGGATTTATTTACTTTTCCTCTCCCCTAACATACTTAGATGAAAGAATGTTTAATAGAGGAGGAAAAAAACCTAAATCACAAAAGAAAGGGCACCCAAGGCTTGTTTTGTGCATTTTGGCCAAGGTTGCCTAGCATCTTTGAAAACTAGAATCTTTTTTTCACTCTTTTGGAAAAGTTCACCCAGGTTTCTTGTTATTAAAGAAATAAACATTAGACAAAACAGGACTTTATCAAAACTATAAATAATTCAATGCAGATGGATTTAAGAAGCAAGCAGATTTTCAGAGTGTGGAGCACTGCAGGGTTTGGGTGGAAACAGAAAAGGAATATAAACAGAAAAAAAAGAAATGAAATTATGAACTTGTTGAGGAAAATAAATAGACACATAAAACTAATTGGAAAGAAAATAAAGAGGGGAAACTCAGAAAACAAGGCAAGCTTCCCAGAGCTCTGTGCAATGGCATGATGCCCGCATCCATTGATTAAAGGCATCCCCTCTGGAAGCTGCCACTAAGCATAGGCACCAGGGGTTTGGGGAGGGACAAAAAGACAGGTCTGTCTCATTAATGTCAGAATGAAATCAGGCAAGGCTATCTCTGGCTCAGGTTCATGTAAAACCACAGTTAGAACCTAGTAGTCTGGGTTCCTGGTCCAGAGCTTTTCAACCACAGGGCCAGTTAGTGGCATTGACCTCTGCCTGGCACCTTGACGAAACATCAAACTAGACTCTGAACCCACGACCAATTCATCCAGCAATAAAGCAATGTCAATGTTGCAACTTCTTAAACTCCCTAAAACAGCATTACAGGAAATTCCAGAAGCCAAAGGAAACTGAATCATGCATTTAATCAATACCTCTGCAAGGGATCAAAGGGGAGCCTGAGAGTCTGATGATCTTGGACGGTTATTATAATTCTGTGAGTTGACAGGAGAGGTGGCACTCCTTGAGTTACACAGGAAAAATTCTTCAGCAGCCACAAACCTGGGAATTTCCTCATCTCACCACCTCCAATTCTGCTTTGTAGAGAAGCAGCGATTAAGGTAATGTAGCTGGCGGCACCTTTTCCAGGTGAAGGAGGAGGCAGTCTCCCATTGCTGCCACGTTAGTTGATGTACCAAACTTGCTTCCTGGGTAGCTCCTCCTTGCCTCCCTTGTACCAGCCCCCGAAGATATATAAAGCTTTCTGACAGCGCTTTATTGATTTATTGAAGGTGGATTCATCGAGGCTCACACTGAATTATGTGTGCCAAGTAACAACAGAGCAGAAACATTTTTACTTTCCTGGGAAATGTCCATAAATCTTCAGTGGAAGTCATGAAATAAAATGCAAACAAGTTTGCAAAATAGGCAGAAGTAGTTTTTAATCAGTCAACAAACACTTTGCACACATTGGCTACAGGAATGTCGCTTTGTCAGTTCCTAGAGATGGGAAAAGTTTGTTGTTGTTGTTTTATTCCAGAGAGAGCCTTCCCTCAACAACACAGCTACACAGGTGGTCACATGGTATGAACTCATAGGACCATGATGTGACCATGACCACTAGCCATCTCATTTATCATTCCATTTATCATCACAAAAATGATAAATTTTGAGTTGGTACAGAGCCATAACTATTGCGTTGCCTCCTTTTCTGTCTTTGAAAGTCACAGGTTCAAACATTACCTGTAAAATACTGTGAGATACAATCAACACTGCGCTGCTTTGCATCTGCAGAGGAGGAATTTTTAAAAGCCTTTCTTACATCAGAATAACTATGCTATTTTTTTGTATTTCATACACAAGTCAATTGTTTTCCATCCTCCTAAATATTGTTGATTCAAAAACATTTGATTGTCCTGCATAATTCCTAGTCATACGCATCCCATTCCCTTCCCTGGAGGCTTCCTCACATCCTGTATCGGGAATCCTAGACCCAATCTTTAAAGAAAGCCAGTTGTCTTAGAAGGGCCTTCTTTCTTCAGCTAATGACTAGGGTAATTGCTACTAGAGTGTTTTTAAATTGTACATTTGCAATCATATTCCAATTTCAAATTACTCCAACGAGTAGACATAAAACAAGTTAGAAACCTGGTATTACCCACATGCATTGTTTGGAAGGGAAGGAGCAAGGAACTTCACAACCAGCAGCTTTTACATGGTCATGGCTTAAATTGAAAAGCATCTGGTTTAAAAAAAAAAAAAGGTTTTTTTCTTGTATTACTTTTTTCTTAGCTCTAGTCCTTCCTGGTGTGTTGCTAAGATTGCTAACTAAATCTAATGCCAATCCAAAATCTACCCTCTTAAGTCTTGAGCCCCATAAAACTTCCCTCTCTTAGGATGATGGGAACTCAGCCCAGCAAGTAAAAGAGTCAGCTCTGGCAGAGGAGAAAACTGCTCAGTCAGAGCAGCCTTCACACTGACTCGTCAGGCTCCAAATTCACCTTGGTATTGTTCTTATCTCCTCTACGTTAATACCGTGGATTTTTAGTATCTTTAGTTTCTTAGTATCTTTAGTATCTTTAGTTTTTACAATCTCAGGTTCTACCAGTACCCATTACAAACTGTGTAATAGGAAACCCCTGTGTTTATATCTGTGAAATTTGTTTAGTTCATTTTCCTCGTACTGGTTGTCCTTGTTAGAATGACTTTTCCCTTCTCTTCATATGAGAAATTCCAATTATCCATAAAGAATCTCCAAGGTGTGGTTGCCCTCTTGAGTTTTGATTGAATGACTTCAATCTGCTTTCCCTCTCCAACAGCATTTATTGAGCATCTACTATGTTCTAAGTGTAGTTTTGAGTACTGGCTATACTAGTTAGCAGAAAGATGTGCCCTTTATTCTCAATGAAACTCTACTTTGTTTCCCTTCTTTCTGTGCTGCCATTTGCTTAGATCATACCACATCAAATTAAAGTTATTCTGGCCCATGTCTCAAATTTAAACATTAAAGTTGTGGAGGATATAGCATGGCTGAAAATCATGCTGGGCTGAACTCCATACCTTTTGTATCTGGGAAGGCATTCAATAAAGATATGAGGTTTTATTTTTTAATCCATCACATCAAGATTGAGAGGGATGTCTCATCTTGAATTAATGATAAGGTAATTCAAACTCAAGATGAATGATACAGTTGAAAGGATGGCTGGACACAGATGATTCTAAAGTCTCTTCTGAGGCTCCAGCTCTGGCTCTCCAATTGAAAGGACAGTCCCCATACACAGAGAAGGGTTCCAGATGCTTTGGCTCAACTTCTTAAACTCAGCTCATTCCTATCGCTTTGCGCCACTGATGACAGTCTTACATTATTAGTGTTGACTTTCAATTAGTGTTAGTTTTCCAAAAATAATATTTTCAGGAAGCTTCTATTCGGATTCCAAAGAGGCTTGCCACTGAGATGAAAATGTTTGGAGAGATGCAGTCACCCTCAAAGGAAAAGCTTCAACACAAGTAAACAAGCAAATAATGCACATCTTTCTCTCTGAGTATTAAAAATATAATTGTTGTTCCTTTTTCCTTCTCATTGGAAATATGAAACTTATGTTGGTTTATTTGTGTGATTCTATATGCTGATTTTATAAAATCTGGATATGATAGTGCAAAATGACAATCATATTTAGACAAAAGAAATTCTATTGAAATTGAATCAAGAAAAAAATCATAGGCTTATTTTGATTAAAGAAACAGTCGAGATATCTTTTTTCATATAGAGTGCCTAAACATTGTTGAAAATTCAAGGAGAATGTAAGTGAGGATCCATATGGAAGATAAGAAGAGAAGAAATATTGTGTCTCTATTATACTCACATATAGAGTAGCATGAATGTATGTATGCATACACATACACACCTATATACATATACACACCTATGCATTCATACATAAGGTAAACTACAGTAGAATATGAATAATGTTGTTAAGTTGACTTTAAAAGCTTTAAAGAACATACAGTGAACTTAAAACACAAAGTATTTTATCTTCCCAAATATGTACCTTATTTTAGTCATGATATTACTTACAATAAAGCTTAATTATTCATATATGTATGTGTATATTTTATGTATTATTTGAAAGTTAAGTATATTAAAATTAAGATTTACCATTTTCACCATGTAGATTTTCTGTATAAATTTTCTATAAATCCCTAAAAAGGATGCTTTGTGTGCACATGCACACACACACACACACACACACACACACTTTTTACATGTAAGACTATAAGTAATAGCATTTAAAGTGGGTTCCCTGAAGAAAAAATAATCATAGTTACAGAAAATGTGATTATACCAACCTAAAGCAGAACATCCGGATCTCTCTGACCTTAAGTGACCCCTTTAATCTCTCTCCATCATCCTGTTGTACCCTTTACACTGAATTATAGAAAGATGAACCTACTCATGAACAAATATGAACAGTTACTGCAGGCTGAATTCTGTGTCACATGCTTTTCTTCCTCTCTCTCTTCATTTTGAACACATCTCCCAAGAAGCATGCCTCATTATGGCACCCATTTTACGGTTGGGGCAACTTACGCTGCATGACATGGCTTGGAAGCAAGGTCTATTTGATTGTGGAGCCTGGACCAGCTTTAATTAGCCCAGCCTACTTTTCAAAGAAAAGCATAATCATATAAACATTTCAAAGAATTTAAATAAATTAATATGCACAATAAACCATCAGCAACTTCCATGCCTGCCATCTGTTTGGTGTCACTGGAAGACAGCATGACACTTTAACTCTTTTTCTTGCATAGGAAAAAAGCTTATCCAAAATAGGAAGACATACTTTGAGCTATCCTTCATCTGATATGTGAATTCTGAGATTCAGGATGCGATTCTTCTATTGCTATAGATACCATTAAATGCCAGTGGAGGCTGCATGCTAGATACTCTTGACTTCATGCATTCTTTGACTCTCACAAATAAGTTGACCATGAGTCTAGGCTTTAATGCTGAAGTTGAGGTATGAATTTGACCAGAATCATAGTGCTGCCTTTTAAGAAATTCTAAAGGGAGAGGGTCCCTGCATATGGTGCTGGGTATGAGCACAGTCTTTGCAAAAATTTGTTTTTTCTTGTCCTTGATGAATCCTGTGCTTCTAGGCCACCAGCTTTAACTGTTCAAGAACACACAGTTTCTATGGATGCAAAGATTATAAATCATTCCCCAGAGTTATATTTTCTCCCCTGAACTATAAGAACAAGATTTTTGGAGAGACATATCTTCGCTTAGCTTCTGTGTTTTTTTTCTGAAGACTATGTTTCTCTAGCTAGAAAGAAAGATTCTATGGTGCATGAGATAAAGATGCCTCATGGATTTATGGGGGAAAAGGGTAAAGAGGGTGATGGGTTGGACCATTCTTATGTTTAAGGCCAAATGACAGCAAAATCTCTATGTCAATCTTTTTCTAAGGAAGATTAACTTGAAACAAATTTTAAAGTTTGATTTTTCATTGACAAATGACAGAGAACTTCAGTGCAGAGGAAGATATACTCAAGTTGGAAAAAACAAAATGGGGACCTGCACACCATTACTATGACTGGAACAACTCAAGGATGGACATGAAGCCATTCTCCATGGTAAATCCCCTGTCAGACCTGTAGCCACACAGTTCAGCTCTACTTCAGCATTATTGTAATCTAGTTTACCCATTCCTGGAGAAGGTTATTTTTTACTTCATTCTAGGATGAAAAACTACTTGAGGCCTTCAGCCTTTTGCCTGTGTAGTTTTTCCACATTTGTGATCTTGGTGTTATCAAGCATCATGAAGGGTCCATGTGTATGAACTAGAAAGCATGAGTTTCCTACAGAACGAAAAGGATTCAGAAATTGGCCCTCAGTGTTGCCTCAATGCCAACCCCAGGATGAGGGAGCTGGGGAAGAGAGTAAATCATCTTACTTTCTTCCTCCTTGGCAGTTTATTTACTCATTTGAGAAATAAAACAATCAAGTTATTACTTTGTGTTTCAATACATGTCAAAGCTAAGTGCAAAGTCAATGCCTCTGAGGATCCTCCTTGTTTCTCCTGCAAAGCTAGTTTCCTCTGTGCTTTCAAATCACTTTGTCCCAGGGACTCAGAAGACACTTCTAATATGGATATGTGATTATTTTTGTAAGTCCATATCTTCCATCAGAATGTGAGTGATCATATGAGCAGGAGAAAAGTCTTATTCACCCTTGAGGATCCAATTCCTAACACAATGTATTGTATAGTAGGACATCAATGAGTCTTTGGTGAGGAACTGATTGCATTCATGAATCAATCTGTATGTGAATTGTCTAAACTAAGGTATTATCTAAAGTCTATTTCCTTCATTCAAACATCTTCCATAAATAAAATAACATGATAGATCACTGTAATTTATAACTCTCATACTGATTAAATTGTAAAAAGTCTTTACAATTATTCCACTTACTGTTGACTCTCCTACTGAAATGCATGCCCAATGAAAACAGGGACTACACTAGTTGGGATTATACTTATGAAACTCTGAGTGTTAACATATTGCAGATGCTCAATAATTTTTTGTTCAGTGAGTCATTAAATAAACAACTTCAACATCACGAATGGTACCCAGTGACCAAGCATCCTGAAGACCCTTGGGAATGGGAGGTCTCTAAGGGTTTTTCCTAGATGTCTGAAGATGTAAAGTCCTATAGGTTAATTTGATAGGAAAACCTTACAGAAATATTGATTTCTTTTCTTTTAAAGAGAGAAGGGCAGTGAGAGAGAGGAGAGAGAGAGAGAGAGAGAGAGAGAATCAATTTTTATTGAGTTTTTCACATGGATTTCATTGCTCTGACACGTAGTTGTGTACATGGGTGCTGGGGTTTGAACCCGTGTACTTGTGCATGCCAGGCAAGCACTGTAACTGCTGAGCCACCTCTCCAGCCCCAATATTGATATCTTTTGAATTCTCTTGTTTTATATCTACTGGAGGGTCCATAATGACAGAGGAGAAAACAATCTATCTGATCTATGACCTAAAACAGTACCAGGTACATCGTAAGTCGTCAATCAACATCTGCTGCATAAATGAATGACTGCTTTGCATTAATGGATTTCAGTCATTTTTGCTTTTTCTGTTTCCAGCTCTGCCCAAAAGTTCATGCTATACTATCATTATTTGACTCTCTTCACCCAATCCTATTTTATGTTCTAGGGTTAGATTTGGAATAAAAAATGATAATGGCTTCATTGGACTCTTTCTAATGATTGCTATTAATAGACTTTAAGAAAATGTTTTTGAAATTGCCCTTTTTTGGGAGGGGGGACAGATATTTATCTGATTACAGGAAGGAGAGTATCAAAGGATAGGGGCTGAGTTGTGGCCCCAGACCATTAAATGAGAATGTATGTGAATTTATTCCTCTGGTCACAGCTCTGCATTCAGCCCAAGCTATTATTATGGAAGAAGAGGAAATACAGGAGCAGGGTTTCTGCACTTGCATTAATAGCAAAGAGGGTATGAAAGAAATCATGTCATTCCACAGAATCTCTATTCAAATCAAACCTTTTTTTGTAGAAGCATATCCAGGATGTGGGTACAGAGGGAAAAGTAACAACAGGCATGTTTTGTTTAAATTTATTAGAAACTTTCTATTATTTTGCAGAAGTATCCTGATTCATGAAATATGGCATGGAGGTGTGCTACAATCAAAACAGCATTGGTCCTCAGGGCAGACAGGTCAGGTTTAAATTCCTGGTTCTATCTTCCAAGTCAAGGAACTTCACTCTAGTGCACTTCATTTCCTCCATTATTAGAGGAATTAAGTTAGTACTCAGGGATGTTGGCAAGTAGGTTTAAAATGAGAATATACCCAGGAATGTTTGCATAGTTTTATTTCACCATGTTTCCCTTGAATGAAAGGAATCACAGAAGTTCTGGTAGATAAACTGGGAGACAAAGTTCGTCTACAGATGAACTTTTCCTTTTTACAATGATTAACTAGTAGAAGAAATAAAAAACCAGGCAGAAATTTAGAGATGATCAAACCCAGCAGTGTGCAAGTATTTTATTTACTAAGAAAACATTTTAATTACAAATTTCATATATAGCATCATATCGCATAAAACAAATCAAATGGTGTTTCTGTGGCAAAAGCAGAATGCCTTCCTCTGGGCTTCTGTGTGTGGCCTCGAGAGATTGAAAACAGAGGAAGCAAGCTCCTTCGCTGGGCACCAAGAAGCATCCTCATTCTTTAACTCAGATAATGTGATCCTCTGTCTCCTTTACTCCATCACCAATCAATTATTATTTTTTTTAAAGAGAGAAGGAAAGTAAGAGAGAGAAAGATAGAGAGAATCAATTTTTATTGAGTTTTTCACATGAATTTCGTTGCTCTGACACTTAGTTTTGTACATGGGTGCTAAGGTTTGAACCCTTGTACTTGTGTATGCCAAGCAAGCGCCATAAGCACCGAGCCACCACTCCAGCCCCACCAATCAATTCTTTTAAAAGAGAGAGAGAGAATAAATTTTATTTAGATTTAGTTTTTCATGTGGCTTTCACTGCTCCAGCACTTTGTTGTGTACATGGTGCTGGGGTTTGAACCCACATCCTTGCACATGCCAGGCAAGTGCCGGAACAGCTAAGCCACTGCTCCAGTCCCAATCACCAATCAATTTTAAGAGTAGATGAATGATTCAAGTGTACTCAATGACTTGTTCAAGAACACAACTAATTAGCAATAGAAGAGGAAATAAATTGAATTCTCCCAACTGCCCATCTGATTCTCCTTGAATCATGCCATAGCACATTAGGCAGGGTAAAATAAGTTTTGCTCCAACAAAGCAAATATCTTAGTGGCTTAAATCCATGACTTCTCACATACTGCATGTTCATCTTTTTTGTACAGGTGAGGGGTTTATGTTAACAGGGGTTTGATCTCTGGGAATCTCCTACTGTGAAAGGGAAAGGGGAAGAAGGGGAGGCAGGAGTTGGTTAGTTCAACACCGGCAATCAGATGTTTTTACACAGAGACAACATATTCTCTTCTTACACAAGCCATTGGGTAATGCAACTCATTGGATATGCAGATGGGCAAGTACACTGTACACTCTTGGAAGAAGAGGAGAAAGTAATGGTAGACATTGCTTCCACATTCATTGATTAAGTACTTCTGTATTTTATTTTAATTTTACATTCCAGTACTGGATTCATAATCAATCATAGTCCAGCTTCATGCTACAATATTAAAATATAAAAATGAAGCAAAGTTGTGGGTTGTCAACTATAGAGTTACCTGTAGATGCTTTTTAAAGAGGAGAGAGAGAGAGAGAGTCAACTTTTTTATTTTTTTCATCTGGTTTTTGTTTTTCCTCCACTTAGTTGTGTACGTGGTGCTGGGGATTGAACCAGGATCCTCACACAAGTCAAGCATGTGATCTTACCACTGAGCCACCTCTCCAGCCCTTACATGTGTTTTATTGTAATATTTACCATCTCTGTCTAAAGAATATCTACTGTTCAAATCAGCTTAAAAATCTCTTTTGACCCCCAATCTCTTGGGTCCCAGAAGAACAGTTTAACTTGGGTGCTTGAGATGGAAAAAACATAATAGGTGACTTTTAAAAATTATCTGCATTATTATGCAGTGATATCAGTAAAATTGCTTTGGATGCAAGGCATAGTGGCTGATTCTAACCAACCAATCCCAGGGAAGGGAATTTATTTAAATTTGGGTATCAAGGAAGGGCTGTAGAGGCAAGGAGACCTCAGGTGTGTCCCTTTTTGAGACGCACACACTGATACAACACAAGGAAATTTTGGAAGTATGTAACAAATGGGTTTGGGCCTGAGTGCAACAAAACCCCAGGATTTGCTTTATATCTCTACTTAAAGATTCAAATTCTAGGGCAAGGAGTTCCAGTTTTTCTGAGTATTCCTTCTGGGCTTAAGAAAGCCTGTTTCCAACAAAGACCTCTTAAGAAGTGGAACATGATATTGGGAAGTTAAAAGAACAGTAAATGCTCACCTCACATAGCTCGGGAAAAATATAGTTATTGGTTCATCCAGGGGCACAAACCTTCCCTGATTAGAACTCTCTCCCTCTGACCCAGCAGATCCACTGGATTAATTTCTGGCTGACTGTACTTCATGTGAACTTCTGGGCCCAGTTCTATAATTTAATTTCAAAAAAACCACTCTAGTTTCACCATCTACTCTCATCCCCATTGCAAACCCCCAAATGCCTCTTTTTATAGTTATGGTTTTAGACTTCAGAAGCAGGGAAAAAAACAGACTGAAGGTCTTTTGAAGGATTAACTTTAACTAAAATTTATTGTTAGAGGAAACTTCATCGTTACCATCTCTGTTCTTATTTCACCAAATAAAACTCTACAACACAGATGTTTTGCTAAAAGGAACCTCTTTTTGAAATAAAAAGAAAAAGGATCTCTTATTAAAATGCAAGTTTCATGTTACTATAGAGCAGATTTTTTTCTCATTTAGATTTCTTCCTATTCATTATTGCATGGATAGAGAAACTGTGTCTATTTTATAGTTTGGGCATATACATATATCAAACTACATATGCTGATTTTAAGCGCCATTATAATGTGTACGCTTATCTAAATAAGTTTATTTGAATACAAACTTTCCCCCAGAAGTTGCTTATAAAATGCTTCAGTTCTTTAACATAATGGTTGAAATCCTTCCTTTCATGCTTTAAAAATTATTTATATCACAAGTGAAGTCGATAACAAGTAAAAGCTTTTAAACATACTATTTGTTAATGAAAGGAAAGTCAAGACTCTTAAGAAAATACCTGTTTTTAAAAATCCGGATTTTATACACATTTTATATTATTTTGTTAAAATCTTGTAAGGTTGTTCAAAAATAAAATTTAAAAAAAAAATCCGGAGGTAGTTTCCCTATTTTATATACCTGTTCTGAACCTTAATCACCATGGCACTAGATGGCTAATTATTTCCACAAACTGTTCTATGAAAAGACTAGGAAAGATACTTGGGCCGATATCTAACATTCTCCAGGAAATTCCTTTAAAATTATTGTTATATGGAGCTGGAAAAGTGGCTCAGTAATTATGGTGCTTGCCTGGCATTCGTGAGGTCCTGGGTTCAAACCCCACCACCGCATACACAACTAAGTGTCCGAAAAACAAGACTCGGATGAAAAAATAAAGTTAATTCTCTCCTTATCTCACTCTTTCCCTCTATTCCTCTCTCTTTAAAAAAAAATCATTGTTAAGTATTTATTAAAACCAAATAGATTAAATATTAAAGCAAACCAAATGTTATCTGTTTACCCACCTGTCTACTCATCTATCTATCCACCTTCTTATCATATGTGTATGCTATTCCTTTCTTGCCAATAACAAGGAAAACTTCAGCTACTCTCAATAATGTTACAAGAAAACTTCCCTGCTGCCAACAGTTTCTTCTAAGTCAGAGAACCTCTATTGTCTTTCCTGTGGTAATAAATGATAATAATTAAAGGCAAATACACAATAATTAGTCACACTAGGTTTATCCATCTGGTGTACCTGCATCCTGTCACTGTGTCTTGGAAACAGATGACAAGCAGCATATTTGCAGCACATCCTGCTAATGGGTCTAAGTGGAAGTGGGGAGGTAAAGAGGTCACTGAAGGAAAGGTCGGAGGCACAGAACAAGAGCATCATACTTAAAAAATAAAATGTCCATTGACCATTTAGTTCTGTACCCAAAAACATACGGGCTTCTAGGAGATAGCAGTAAACAAGGGAGGCTCTGCAGGCTAGGGAAGGTCTGCAGAGACCACAAATGCCATTGTCCTTTAAATGGCAATCACCATGAGAATCACAACAGCCACTGTTTGTAGTTTGCTTACCATCTACCAAGAGTTGTGTTTCACTTTTTAAATGATTTTCTCTACTTTTAAAAATTTTGAAAGGCAGATATTAAAACCATTTTCAATTTATAAATGAGGTAATTGAATTAAAGAGGGTTTAAGTGATTTCTCTAAGACCATCTAACTCGGAACTACTGATCAAAAAAGATTAACAAAAAGGTAAGAAAGAAAGACATTGTTGAAAGATTTAACCAACTATGTTGGTTGATTTTAAAATTGCCTTTTTTGGGGGGAACCAAATTTTTATATACAATATAGACTTTCAGAGCTGAAGTAATTTGGCTATTGAACTTTTTAAAATGTTATGCCAAAAATAAACATAGGGTCTAAGATTCATTAATAGTTAAGGAGCCTCCTGGATCCCATTGGATAAAACTATTAAAACTGCATTACAGGGGCTGGAATAGTGGCTCAGCAGTTTGAGCAAGTGCCTGCCTGGCATGGAGAAGGACCCGGGTTTGGGCCCCAGCACCACATACACAGCAAGGTGTCAGAGAGACAAGGGCCTGATGAAAAAATAAATAAAATTGATTCTCTCTTTCTCTCTCTCTCTCCCTCTCTTTCTTTAAAAAATAATAAAATAAATTGCATTCAACATGAATTCTTCTTTTCCTACAAATACAAAGAGATGGTAACTCATGGGTGTTATTGTGCCTCACATATGTTCTTCAAGGAAAAGGAATAATGTTACTTAATTAGGTAGTTGCACCCATGAACTAAGACTTAGCAATCTATCTTTAAACTACCTAGCATCCTCTGTACACTGTTCATGTAATTCTGATCTCTATTCAGGTTTGGAAAAGGAATAATGTTACTTAATTAGGTAGTTGCACCCATGAACTAAGACTTAGCAATCTATCTTTAAACTACCTAGCATCCTCTGTACACTGTTCATGTAATTCTGATCTCTATTCAGGTTTTCAAAGTTTGAATTGCCCTTAGTACACCAATAACGCATACATGAGGAAGCTGTCACTTGTCCACACCCTTTGAATTTGTCATTAATTTCCCACAGGTGAAAAACAGAGTTTTCTCCCAGCTCCCTTTTCCCCGAAAGGAGAGATAAGGCACTTCCAGATGATCAAAGATAATCATCTGGGGTTGCCAGTGATTCTTGGAAAGAGTCATTTTTCTTCATTGTTGTAAGGTGATCTACATGTTATGGGGAGATGAATGAGATGGGAAGGGAACGAAGGTATGGGTGGATATGGGACTGTTTGAAAGAAAAAGAAAATCAGGAGCGCACGTTTAAAACGGCTGGAGTGGGATGCAGTACCTCCACTTGCTTCATATTAGAGAGAAATATGAGAAAAACAAGATTGGGGATTTGCAATCAGTGCAAATTGTTATCCACCAACCGTTTCGGAGGCTCAGCTAGTCTTTGAAGCCCAGGGCTGTACAAAGACAGCAGCACCTGTTGCTGACTGTGCAGTCCCAGGCTCCCATGCAATCAAGGCATCCCCATCTGTGGCGAAATTTCCCAATTTTTCTTTTAAAGATCAGATCCTTCATTGCTAATGAGTGAACAAGAGGGATTCAATGCCTTATTCGATTCTGTGGCTGCAGTATAAAGCAGGGGGAATTAAAAATTAAAATCAGCAGAGGCTTTCCCCAGCTTCCACGGCTCATGTTCCTTTTTTTCCCCCAGACTTCTTCTGCTTTGCACAGATTTTTCAAGACTTCATTCATATCAGAACCTTAAGCGCTGGCTTGATTATCTTTCTTTCCTTGTGTCTTCTTCCTACTCATTGGAAAGGACAGAAGACACCATGATTTAAGGTTGGAATATGATGCTGCTCACTTCCTCTTAGTTTTACATCCAATTCAATCACCAAGAACCATCAATTCTGTGCTTTGCATGTTTTCTTTCAAGGCATGTGCTCCTTTTCATTCCTATCACCCACATCTTAGGATGGATCTCTGTTATGCTTACGGGTTATTGAAACAGCTTCTAAACAGTTTGCCCCTTGTTCTAGCTTTCCAATTGCTGCTAGGAGTTTTCTAAAATGTGCATAGAATCATAACTCTACATGTTTGAGTGAGTTTGGGTACTCTGACTGCAGTTCCCGAGTCCATCTTTACCTCTACCCTCTCTGCCTTGCACTCGTTTGTCCTATTTCACTGAAGTCTTATTGTTCTGTGAGCACCGTGCCAGGCTGTGCCTTTCAGCAGTCTCTTCACCCTCTCAGTGTGGCCATTATGCTTCATCTCTGCTTCCTTGAGGAGAAACTCCTATTCATCCCTCAGGAGGAGGATCAGAAATTCAGTCCAGTGGGCACATGTGGTGTTGACTGGTGTTTTCCTGAGCCACTGTGTTTAATAGGTTTCTCACACTCTGTGGTTGATGAGAGCAAGTGTAGAGGTAGATTATCAATGTCTTCCAAGGGTGATGGGGAAGCTGTGAAGATCTGAATAAAGTTTCACTCTTTCCATGAAGCCTTCTGCAGCTCCTTCAGAAGGATCTATCAGCTCACTCCTTCGTGTTCCTACAGCAGCCCAGGCTTCTTCATTCATAATATTTATGTTTATTTTAATTAGTTCTTTACATATGAATCTCCTGCAACAAACTTAATAGTCATAGAAGCCTCAGAAATTTAGGGAGACTCTGTCTCAAAATAAAAAAGGCTTGGGATGTGGTTCAGGGGTTAAGTGCCTCCAGGTTCAATTTGCGACACCAAAATAAATAAATAAATAAAAATACCAAAAACAAAATAAATACTTATTGACTTACTGACTGGCTTCTTTTATGATCTAAACCTAATGAAGTTCATCTATCTATGACCTGCAGACCCAATTCAGCCCAACAATTATTTGTGAAAATAAAATAGCATGGAATAGAGCCATGGTCCCATCATTTTGTTGTTGTTGTTGTTGTTTTAGTATCTGTGCTCTCTGCCACAATAGTGAACAGAGATGAGTGCTCATGGCAGAATCTCTAGCACCTGAAAATCCTACAATACTCATTATGCGGCCACTGACCGAAAAGGTTGACGACCCTGACCCCCCAGACCTGGAGCTTAGAAATAAAGGCTGAGATTCCATGTTTGGACTTTGTTCCTGAAACACAAGATAGGGACCTTGTGAGACATGGAATGTAAATGTTATTCCCTGTCAAGAGACCCCCAGGGTCAAAGTGGCTCCCTGAATTTCATTGTGTTCTGCAGCTTCCTCAGTGAGGTTTTTTCCACTTCAGGGTTTGCAAAAGGATACTTCATCAATGCTGGTAATAATTCTGATCATCGGTGTTGCCTTTGATGCTCTTATGAAATTATTAGGTTCTGTGGCTGTGTACAGCACTGATCTTTGAAATCACTCCCAGTACTTACTTTGCATCCACTTGTAAATGCTTCCAGAAGAGCAAAATTATTTCTCGGTTCGTGGTGCTGGGGTTTGAACTCGGGTCCTTGCACATGCCAGGCAAGCACCGTAACTGCTGAGCCACCGCTCCAGCCCAAGCAAAATTATTTCTCTAACAGTCATATTCCTTGGCTTCCTTCTTGCGTCTCTTTAAGTCTCATCTCTGGACACAAGTTCCTCTTCCAAAAGCCCAAATAACATACCTGCTCCCTGAACGTTGCATGGTAACTTGACCTTACAGCCTGGCTCTTGTAAAGTCAGAGCATCTGTGTACCCCTCTAGCGCCTCTGATAAATGGCTGGCTGTTAACCTGGAGAAGATCATGTGTCTTTCTAACCCTTAGTACTTTCTCTGTAAAAAAGGGGAGGATAGCAGCAACAAGATGGTTGTGAAAGATTAGCACAAGTTGCCATAAAACGTACTTGGCAGAGTTGCTGTCATTAGCATGGTGTTTTCTTTTGTTTCTTTGTTTTGCTTTCATCATTCATGGCAACTCATGCCAGCTTCTCATAAGGAATAAGTTTTCTCGATGAAAGTGTATCAAGCCCCAGGTGTTAACTTCATAACCAGGACGTCTTGGATTTATGGTGTCAAGAAGATCAAAATTTAGGGAATCATGCAGAAGCAAAAGCATATATGTCATTCTGAGGACTCAGATCTGCATCTAAGTGGGCTTGGATTAGTTTTAAGAGCACAAAACCAACCTCATAGCAGTACATGTCTTGGACAAGTAAAACAGTTCTCAAGATATCCAAGTTGTCAAGTCTCCTCTGGGATTTTCTCCAGATATCAGTGTGGAAGACAATTACTCCTACTTTCAGCCAATGGTATTCTATCTATAAACCAAGGGGCCAGTGTACTTCATTGTGCACATTGTTGCCATGGCCCAACACAGCTAGGAACTAAAGTGGCTGTGTTGTCCAGTTCTAAGAGCCTCTGGTTTTAAGCTGTTTGGCCTGGAACCAGAACAAAAGAGGCAGAACTAAGAACACATGAGCACATGATTTTTTCTCTCTCTGAACATTATTTTTCTGATTCCATCCTGGAAACCAAGGGAAAACATATTTGGATTACATTTATAAATGGATGTAATCATCTTGGAATGTTGGACTACATTTTACATTTGGAAAGGGACAGCAATAAAGTGCCTTCTAGGTATGAAGCTAGCCAGACCTTCAGGGATTTCCTCCAAGGGACAGTAGGCACAAGGGGGCAGCTAGGACAAGGTTGTCTGTCTTTTGCCTAAATGAGACACCCCAACATGCACGAATCCTCCCTCAGTGCCTCCAGCACAGTCGAGTCCTCTGATATTTGCCTCTTTAAAAACACACATTTATTGGGAGCCCAGACAACTGCACCTTGGAACTGCTGTCACTGCT
>PVKS010010001.1:0-54235 GCA_004027875.1 Aplodontia rufa | reverse complement strand
CCATCAAAGTTGCTTTGGGTCCATTAAATAAGACTCTAATCCTACCTTCAGCGACACTTCCACCAAAACTATTTGAAGTCCTGGAGTCCTTTTGGCAGGTTGTCGTCATGTTGGTTCCGAGGCCATGAGCTCTGAGATGGCATTTGGGGAGCACTCAGGCCACACCTGCTCTGGGGGGAGCTGACGTGAGGGCTGGAGGAAGAGGACGTTGGTACAGAAACCCTGTTTCTGAATGACCCTTGCAGGTGTCCCCTCCCCCAGGCAGCCCCTAGATGCTGCAGCCTGTCATGAGGAAGCTGCTCATGTGAGGCACAGGCTTAGGGCAGAGTCCAGCACTGCATTAGAACAGGGGACAGTGGGGCGGGTTTTTAGTAATCTCAGGAGGTGCCTAAACCTTAACTCCATGATCTTGTTCATTCAGTGTGAGAGTTGGCAAACATTTTTCTGTAAAAGGAAATTCTACCAAATTCTGCCTAAATGTCTAAAGGAATGGCCACACTGTATTTCATAAAGAAGTTATTTACAAACACAGTGTTACCATTAAAGCCAGATGTTTGAACAAACACTTGTACCTAAATTTTCATAATAGCATCATTCACAATAGACAAATATAGAAACAACGCAAGTGTCCCTCACTTGACAAACTGACAAATTAAAGGTGACACCTCCACACCATGAAATATTATGCAGCCATAAAAAAGTGTAAAGTTCTAATACATGTTACAACCTGGGTGAAAATCGAAAGTATTTTGCTAAGAGAATAAAGAAGTAAAAGTTCACATATTTTAAATGAAATATCCAGAATAGGTAAATAGAGACAGATGGCAGATGGGGAGAGGGGAATGGGGATTAGTTCTGGAATTAGATATTATTAATGATTGTACAACACTGTGAATGTATCAAATACTTCATTGGAGAAAACAGTAAATTTTATGTTGTGTGTATTTTCCCATGATATGATGCAATTAATTGCTCAATTAATTTCTTTATAAAAGGGCAGTGGGGCTACATTTGGCCTGAGGTGTGTGGTGGCTGAGCCCTGAGCTGCAGCCACACTGCCTCTCTGTGTGACCAGAGGTTACTTAGACTCTCCGTGCCTTAGAAACTTCTAAGGATGATCCAGGGATGGTTGTGCACACTTGTAATCCCAGCAGCTTGGGAGGCTGAAACAGGAGGATTGGAAATTCAAAGCCAGCCTCAGCAACTTAGCGAAACCCTGTCTCAAAATAAAAAAGACTGGGAATGTGGCTTTATGGCTAAGCATTCCTGGTATAAAAAAAAAAATCACATAAAGAAGAAATAAAGTTGATAAGAATTAAAAAGAATTAACACTTATAAAGAGTGTAAAGTTGTGCTTAGAATTTAGTACATATTCAATAGATTTCAGGTGGTGGCATTATTGCTAGCAAACCTTTTAGAATCTTGGAGCCCATTAAGGGATTGAGCAAAGCTATGGAAACTTGTCTTCAGAAAATAAATAAATAAATAAATAAATGCACATAGCACTCCATGAAAGGTCCCCAAGGTGACAAGGCCAGGCAGAGGCAGAGGCCCTAGACCCCTCTGTCACCCAGCTGCCTCCTGCTGACTCCATTCACAGAGCATAGCAGCTGAGAATGGAAAGAAGCCAAGGAGGGTCAGCCTGAAAGGTGCGGCTGTCAGAAGCCGGAAGAACTGGAGGAGAAAAGGTGCGGGGCTCTCATGAGAAGAAGGAGGACCCCGGAGCCGAAAGCCCAGCTAACCGTCTTCCTACATGGTCCTGTGGTCAGGTTTTCTGCCTGCTCATGGTCGTGAGCGGCACCCAGGCGCAGCAGGCTGGAGAGCACGGCACGACTTCCTATGCCTTGGGTGTCATAAGCATGACATGGGCATCGGAAGAAGCAGGGAAGATGGAGACGTTGTCCAGAGGGTTTTCCAACTGTTAACCAAACTGCACTCTTGCTTTTCTTATTTTCTATATCCTCGATGCTCTAGCATTTGGGACCCTGTCCCTGGAGACAGCAAGGGATTCCCGGTAAGCACAGCTTCAATACACAAGTCAACTAGTCCCAAGTCCACACCCCCATTAGCTCCTCCATCAAGCCACACCAATCTCTCCCCTGCCCTAAATCACCCCAGGGCAAGTATGAGACAACTAGAGACAACCCCACAGCCCAGGGCCCATGCAAACCACTCAAACTACCCAGTCCTACTCTTGCCTACCACACCTCTCCCACCCCATCCACTTCTTCCCATGAAAAACCCCAACAAAGGCTCTGGCACATGCTGTCTTTGCCCTAACGACCTATCATGCACTTTTATTCAATTTCACTGTATGTTCTTAAGCAGAAATACATGCATAGACATAGAGAAGATGGATGGATGGGTAGATGATAAGTAGATGGATGGATGGATGGTAGATAGAGGATAGATTGATAGATGATAGATAGATGATAGATCTCACCATTATAGTTAGATAGATGGTAGATAGATAGATGATAGAGCTCATCATTATAGTTAGATAGATGATAGATAAATGATAGATAGATGATAGATCTCACCATTATAGTTAGATAGATGGTACATAGATGATAGATCTCACCATTATAGTTAGATAGACAATAGATAGATGATAGATAGGTAGATAGATGATAGATTGATGGATGATAGATGTTAGATAGATGATAGATACATAGATGATAGATTGATGGATGATAGATAATGATAGATATGTTAGATAGATAGATGATAGATCTCACCATTATAGTTAGATAGATGATAGATTGATAGATCTCGCCCATTATAGTTAGATAGATGATAGATAGGTGATAGATAGATAGGTAGATGTTAGATCTCACCATTTTGGTTAGATAGATGATAGATAGATAGATGATAAATCTCACCATTATAGTTAGATGATAGATTTATAGATAGATGATAGAAAGTTGATAGGTAGACAGATGGTAGATATTAGATGGATAGATAGATGTGAGATCTCACCATTATAGTTAGATAGATGATAGATTGATAGATGATTGATGGACGATAAATAGATAGATGATAGATGTTAGATAGATGATATGTAGATGTTAGAGAGGTAGATGATAGATCTCACCATTATAGTTAGATAGATGATAGATTGATAGATAGATGATAGATCTCACCATTATAGTTTAAATATATTCCTTGGAAACATTTTTACTGAATTTTTCTCCCTAGATTATTGGTTTTAATTATTGTTTTTTATAGGTGGTACCCTGCAAAAAGTTTTCAGAACCAACTCTTCTTTCTCCTTATTAAAAAAAAAAACTCATCTGTAATCGGTTCTGCTATTACATTAGGCATCTAGGTTATAGTAAATGGGGTAATTAAAATACCTTCACAGATTCAACATTAAATATGACCACTGCAGCAAGACAAAAATCTGAACATGAATATTAGACGAAGTTGTCGTGTGTAATATGAGTTGCAAATTTATAACCCTGAAGCAAGGAATGGGTTTGCCATTAGTAGCCTAGTCAAAGGGTTTGATGAAAACCAGAGCTATTTCTGGGACCAGATGAGTGAGTATTCTCAATGTTTTTCCCGAGGACAACATGTGCTCTTCCATAATGAAACAAGAGCAGCTCTAAAATGAGAAGTCGACCTCACTTGGATGCATTTTATTGGAAAACGCTCACCGGGGGTCAATTCCTGTTCCAGCGGGCAGAGATCTGAGCAGGCCGTGATATGTCATCACCAGATTCTATTCAAGGATTAATGGCTCCCAAGAACAAGATGCCTCTAAGTCTTCCTGTAATGTTACACCCAAGTGTGACTCGTCCCACCATTCCAGTCCCCTTTACACACCAAGGGGCAGAGGGTGGCTTTTCACGAGTCACAGAGGAACAGGGCACATAGATAATCCCGTACATGTTCTAAATCATCTCTCTTGGTGGAGGCCAAGTCATAGCACCCCTGGGACCTGCCAGAACAGAAGCTTGCCCACCCTGGAGAGGGTGGGGTGACAGGAGATGGAATTCGTTTAGAGCCGTCTCTCACCACCAGGGAAGGCTACAATGTCCCTGTAAAGATGTTGTCTGATTCTGCTACTAATTTGGCTCAGATGACCTTGAAAGGCTGAGGGATTTCTGGAACTCCATATATAAGGAATTGCAGCCATGAGACTTCAGGACTGCACCTGTAGCCTTCGGGAACCAGAGCCCAGGAGGCAGGACCGGGTCTGGGACACTTCCCCTCCTCTGCACCCAGCAGGATACCAGGCACCTGCAAATTCATCTTTAAGGTACGGTGTGTGGAACTGCTGCTGTCAGTGTGAGAACACCTTGCGTTCAGGGTGGAGACTGAAATAGACACAGCTCCTTATACATGTGGCCTTTGGTGGCCACTGGAACTCATTGTCTCCTCACCTTGAACACTCTCCTCTGTAACTAGCTGGGAGTAACCTAGAGGAGCCAAAAGATTTTTTTCCCCCATCTTTCTCTATATGTCAATGATGCATGAATTTCAAGTTAAAGAATGTGAAAGAACCAGAAATGTCAATCAATTCAATCTCAGGGAGGAGGGTTCTAAGATTAACCGAAATAAGGAAAATATCACCCTGATGGATGAATAACTTGGTACCAAGAAACATTCATTATAGGGGATGGATTGTGGAAGCTTCTGAAGAAGCTAGTGGTCAGGAAAAAATTAATTTTTAACTTAGGTTTCTATAGACTGAGTAACCTGGGACTGGGGAAATTAAACTGTAACATTCTCTTTTGTTTTGGTTCATACAACAACAATTCTGTAGCCCCTCTGGCACAGATATAAACTCACAAGACTCACAAAATCAAGATTCAAGAAAAGTTATTTGGCCAAACTGGATATTTAATTTAAAATTTATTTAAGAGTGGATTCTAGTACTCTTCAAGTGTCAGTTAATTAGTAAAGTAAATCGCCATTGGAATAAAGACTTTTCCAAGTGGGTAATGATTTGCTGCAAATAGAACTAATTCTCCCAAGAGAGAAACTCTAGCAAAACTGCTTGAGCTGGGAGGTTGCAAAGCAGAGCTGCTCCTTTATCCACGGCAGTCTCTTTTGCTAAATGCCTCATTATTAATATTTGACCTTCGTATATGTATGAGGCAGTTAGATGTCCTCATTTGGAAGTGAGGAAAAGTGAAACCCAGAGGCCTGTAATTTCAAAGTTAGCCTACTTCCTTGAATTTAGTGTTTTTCTGACTGTCGGAACAGGAGGGGCCTGGGTGAGCCTCAGGACCACACACCTCCACTCACAGACAAGGAGACTGAACTGAAGCATCATTTCTAAAATCTAAAAAAGAAACAACCCTTAAAATAAAAAGCATTTGAACTTGTACTTGAGAAACAACTGTACATTAATAATAATATGTTAACTCTGGTTAGATACCACACAAAAAAAATAGGAGGAATAGAAATTACAGTTGCCCATGTAGAATGCGCATCTGCGGTTAGAACTTGGAATATTTCTTTTTACTAACTTCTGACCATGCGTCTTTCCTACTAGCGTTAGAATCCAACGAAACTGGTGAAAGCTGATAGTTATTTGTTCATATGATGATAGGTTTTTACAGTTGAAGCAGAACTGAATTGGGACGCATCTGGATTGCTTCTCTGTAAGCACCATCATGATTCATTTATTTATTAATTCAATGAATATGTTTCGAGCAACAGCTGCTGCCCAGGGTCTGTCTTGAGTGGCACCCATACTCTCCTTAGCATATGACCTTCATCTGTGCTGTCTTTCTGCTAAGAGGCAGATAAGTGGGCAGCACTTATTCTGTGTTGATCAGAGTAATCCAGCTTGGTCTTTTCTGCCCTGGGGGAAACTGGAAGCGCCTCCATACAAGAGGGTCCTCCAAGCCCACAAATAATTTTTAACACTCCTGGAACTGCATGCACATGACCACAGAGGGCCATACACAGAATCATGAAAAAAAACATTTCATGAATTTGCCTTGGGATTATCCCTCTAGGACTTGATGCTGCAGACTTGAGGATATGAACAAGACATGTGATTCTCTGGAGTTTCTTTAATAGACCTCAATAGGAATTAAACAGCAGTCAATATGGAAATGATGAAGTAAATTACAGCATATTCATAAGCAGATTCCAGAGCAACCACAAAAAACAATGTGTGCTGCTAGTAAGACAGACATTTAACTGAAAACAGCACGATGCCTAACAGTCCACATAGTTTGTCACTACTTGCAAAAATTGAATACATATATTTATATGCACCCCTACATATGCACTCATGTGCTTTCATGGAAATAGAAATATTAATAAGATATCATTCACCGTGGATATCATGGGAAGGGCTGCTGGCAGCAACCAAGAAGGAGGAGAAAGTTTTGTAATTTTCATTTTGCATCCTTCAGTATTTTTGAAACATTTCACCATGGATATGCATGTTACCGTGGGCAGTTACCTTTTTTTTTTAAAAGTATAGCCTTAAAGGAGCATCTTTGCTAATGGTGTAAAACTTTTTTTTTTTTAAGTGAGAGAGGGATAGTGAGAGAGAGACAGAATCAATTTTATCTAGTCTTTCATCTGGTGATCGTTGCTCCAACACTCAGCTGAGGATGTGACGCTGGGGTTTGAACTCTGGTTCTCACACATGCCAGGCAAGCACCGAAACTGCTGAGCCATCGCTCCAGCCCCTAACTTGCTGATCTTTTGATCAAAGTATTCTGGAAACTTTTTAACAAGTAACATTGAATAAATTATTGGATGCAATAATTTTCATGTGCATCCTTAAAAATATGAATCATCAGAACACAAAGCGGGTGGGGACTGCCCTGAAATATTCAGGGGAAGCTGGGAGCAAATGCTACCTGGCTCCAGAATCTTTGCTCTCCTCAGTCACCCACACAGGCAGAGTTTCCCCCACCTTCCACTCTCTCCCTGGATCTGCCTCTCTCATGACTCTCCGGTTTCTGAGAGTCCTCCCTCTGTTGATCAGAATAATCCAGCTTGTTTGAAGGCACACCCCGTGCGGTGGAGCTGTGGGACCACCACCCTCAATTCCCTTTCGCTCAGTAGGGCAGTAGAGATGACTCAGGAGACTGTGTTCTAGATAATCCATTTTCTAAAAGTAAAATAAAAGTTTCTGGAAACCGATGAATGACAGTCAGAACCTGGATTGAGCCTACTGTTTTAAAACAGATAAAGTTCATTTTCTTTTCAACAACAACAACAAAAAAAGGTATTGATTAATGACAGCCAGAGCCACAGCGCTGGCAGTTTGGTGTGGGAGAGAGGAGAAGCAAGAGTTAAGCCAAATTCCGTAATACTGGCCAGCTTACCTTTTAAGAAGCTTTCACAGGATACAAAATTCTGGAGAAATGGTTCTTTGGAGAAGTTTAAGGGAGCAGATGAGTGGTGTCAGCACAGGGCAAAGGCACCTCCTTGTGCACTAGATATTACTGTGTAAAGGGTGCTGCATTAAGCAAGGATCCTGCCCCACAGTAGTTAAGAGTGCAGTTGAAGGGACAGCACTAAGGGGTGAAAGCCACAGAGAGTGGACACCTGGCTCCTGCTCCCAGCCCAGCGGGGTACAGAAGCTGTCTGCTTCAGGGGGCATGGGCGAACCCAGAGGCATCTCTGCCCACAGCAGGGTAATCTTAACGGACTGCCAGGGCCCATGCAGGTGACCGGATGTCAAACTGTGTGGCCTGGTTGTGACCAGTCATGGTTAGCAGTGGCCTGGAGAATGGAGAGGGCTGAATTCTGTTTCTTTCACTTTAAGTTGTTTATTTGGATCTCCATGCTCCCAGGGTATGTTTCTCCAGGATTCTAAATCACAGCTCCAGATCCATGGAGAACTCCAAGACTCCTCCATTAGTCCACGAAGGGACCCACAGGTGGGACACGCAGAGCCCCATCAGGCCAGCGGAGTGTCCTGATGTTCAGCACAGTGCTTTAAAATATTTTAAATTGGGGCTGGAGCAGTGGCTCAGCGGTTTCGGCGCTTGCCTGGCAAGCACCAGGACCTGGGTTCGAACCTCAGCACCACGTACACAACTAAGTGTTGGAGCAACGAAGGCCATGTGAAAAACTAAAAGTAAAGTTGTTTCTTTCTCTGTCTCTCTCACTCTCCCTCTCTCTTACAAAAAAAATCTTAAATTCATTACCAACATTTTAAAATAAGGAGATCATATTTTTTTTAAAAAAAACCAGGATTTTCAGAAGTTTTTGAAAAACGTCAGTATTAGATAATGCTGGCAAAAAATCATTGGGAGCTGAGTGGCAGGCAGCATCTTCTTTAGAAAGAGCCCCATATTCTAGAGTGTGCCATAGAATGCTTAGGCTTCTGAGTTTGTGGCCCTTGATATATACATATAAAATAAGCAACCCAAGATTTGATTAACCATGTCCTGTGTAAGGGGCTAAAATTTTCCCAGAGCAGCTGTTTCGGCTGAAAGCTGGTTAACCTTGGGCACTGTATCATGTTGTGAAGGTACTGCTCCCTTCACAGAAGAGGAAATAGATTCAATTCAAACTTGTCCCGGATGTTGAAGTGTCCTAACTCCTAGCCCAGGGCTCTTTCCGTGACAGGTAGGGCTGGGCTCCACCAGCGGCTGGCTCTAGTACCTTTGTGTGCATTAGAAACATTTCTTAACCAGAGGACAGGCCATAATTCACACCTGTCAGTGGTGTCAGGAAGATGCATGCGCTTGGCATAAGCTCCTTTCTTATTTTTTCTACTTTTTATTTTTAAATAATTTCTGATTTAGGGAGAGTTATACAGAGTAGAGTGTTCCCCTATATCTGTCTTTTTCTAATGTTCACGCATGACATTCCCACAGAACATTTGTCAAAATTCTGAAATTAACATTGGTGCAATAAAATTCACTGTGGATTTTATCCAGATTCCCCATTTTTTCCATTAATGTATTTTTTACTATTCTAGCATCCAATCCAGATTTCCACGCTGCACTTGTGTGGGATGTGTCGTGTTTCCTCATTCCCTTTCGGTCTGGGATAGATTTGCAATCTTTCCTTGTCTTTCATGAAATGAGCAGATTTTTCTTACTTCTATTTTTTGTTTTTGGGGTGCTAAGATAGAGCCCAGAGCTTTGTGTATGGCTCCACCACTGAGCTCCACCCCAGCCCTGACCTTGACCCCTTAATGAGTGGTGGTAGTCAGGTATGTCCAAATTTGAGCTTGTCTGTAATTTTCTCATGAAGACACTGAGCTCCCTGGATTTCAGGGAAGGGTGCCGCAGAGGTGACATGTCTTTCTGTAGCATCTTGTTATGTTGGGGACACATGATGTGGGCAGTACATACAACCGGTGATGTGAACCCTCAGCCCCTGGTTAAAATGCTCTGTATTTCTGCCCTGTAAAGTTACCATTTTCCCCTGGTCACCAAGTCATCTTAGACTCCAGGGGACGGAGTTGGAGGTGAGTATCAAAGAAGGTTGGGTCATATGTGAAAACCTCCAAGGCATTAGTAAACTTTTGGAGATGTATTTCTGTGGCTATGCAAAAATCATGTTATCTACTAATTTTATTTTTCGTCAATGAATTCTGCCTGCATCGCATTACTGTGATGTTCTCGTGGTTTCTATATCTCTCATTCCTTCTATATTTACTTATTGGAATTATGAAAGGAATAAGACTTTTCCTTTCATTTATTTATCTCCATGATTTACATCGATTTCGATTCGTTCTTTGGACTGTAACTAATGCCGTGCTCCTTATACTGTTTGCTCAAGTTATTCTGACTTTGGTTCTTGGGAACTTTTGAAGTTGGCTCCTCTGTCTTTCTGCTATTCCCTCTACCCATTTTTAAGTCTTTCATTCTTCTTAGCAATATAAAATGTTCATTACAAGGAGCTATAAAGGGTAAAATGTATCCACAGTGTATTCACAGAGAATGAGGTTCTGCATAAGAGGTTGGAGATTGGGGGGAAAAGGAAATATGTTTTTCTCTTGTAATAAAACAAAAGCTCTTTTTATGGTTTTAAAATTTGCTTGGAAATAATTTCAAGATTACAAGAATAATTCAAAGAATTCTTATGTACCATAAACCCAAATGCCCATCATCACCTGTTGGTTTTAGCATTTGCTTCATCTACCTATGTACCTTTTTCTGAACCATCTGAGAATGAGTTGGCACATCATGACTCTTTGCTCCCCTCTAAACACGCCGGTGTGTTCTTGTTCAGAACACGGTCACTCTGATATAATCACACCACAGTTGCCAAGTTGAAAAAACTGAGCCTCGATAGAATTCTGTAATTATGCATCTTCCGATTTCCTCCATTCATTCAATACTGGCCCTTGTAGTATTTTGAAATTCAGGTTTTGACCAGAGTAACTAGCTGTATTTACAGTTGTTACTCTTACTTACCGGTCCTCATCCCTCACATGATACAAGTATTTTTTCCTCCTCCACAAGACTGCTGTTTGATTTAGTTAGCAAGGTTCCTGACCAGGACCAGAGACTCCCAGGACCTGGATGGATCCGAGCAATGTTCTTACAGAGCATCTAATTATAATCTGCGATGACAGACACTCATTAGTCCTTGCTTTTCCTAAGGTCGGTGAACTTTCCCCTAAATAAACGAAGAAAGTGTCTCCAACTGAGGGAGGTGATGACAGGAGCTTCAGCATCAGACAGCACAAGCCCAGCACCAGCATTTACTGCTTCCATGATTTAGACAAGAATTTCTTGTGTGCCTGCCTCCTTGTCTGGTAATGGGAAATAATAAGACCCACATTCCAGAGGCCATTGATATAATTAAATGAGATGATTTTCAAAATCAAGTCAGCAATTGCAAAGCTTGATCCGTTGTTCTCTTTCTCTTCCATGGGATATCAGCACCCCATAACTGGGCAGACTTATCACTGTGAAATGTCACTGTCACTTCTGTGTGATGTCAGTACCCCATGACTGGGCAGAATGAGCACAGAAATGAGCAGGTCTTGGCAAGATTCCTGGTTCTCTCCCTCATCAGCTGTGAGTCTAGGTGGACATCACTTAATCTCTTAGGCTCACTTCCTTGTCCCCAAATGCAGGAATAATAAAACCTATCTTACTACATCAAAGATTAAACGAAGCAACACTTGGGTCTACACTCGATGCAGGTCACTAATGGGAATATAGACAATGATAGTGAGCATTCCCTGTGGGGCAGATTTTATGTTACATGCTTGCATGCTATAAAATCTCATTTAATTCTCACAACTATGCATTTTTCATATGAAGAAATTAAGCTTCAGAAAAGTTCAGTAAGTTTGTCAAGGTCTTAAGACCTCAAAGTCATGATGATTTCCCTAATGATTATTGGTGTCCTTCCCTCATGACTTAGTGTCACCCTGTGATATTCAGCTTTATGTCACTATGACCAAAAATGCCTGAGAAGGAAAGGTTTATTTTGACTCAGTTTCAGAGTTTCAGTCCAGGCTCAGATGGATCCATTGTTTCTGGGCCTGTGCAGAGGAAGAACATCACAGAGGAAGGGTTGGTAGAGAAAAGCTGCTACACTCATGGCAGCCTGCAAGCAGAGAGAGAGAGAAGAAGGGGCAGGTGCCAAGACAGAGTCCCCAAGAGCATGCGCCCAAGGGTCCACTAGGTCCCACCTCCTACAGTTCCCACCCTCTCAGGCGTCCGTTCAGCTGTGCCTCCATCGATGGATCAATCCATGGATGGGGTCAGAGCCCTAACGCCCCACCTCTGACATCACTGAATCAGACTTTGACATTGTGAGGCTTTAGTGAACATTCCAGACCCAAACCACAGCACACCCCTATCAGTTCAGGTGAACCCCAGAGAAAACAAAGCGGCTGAACTATTATAGCATCTTTTATTTTTTTATTTTTATTTTTTAAGAGAGAGAGGGGCAGTGAGAGACAGAGAGAGACAGAGAGAATCAACTTTATTTAGTTTTTCATTGGAGCGTTCATTGCTCCAACACTTTGTTGTGTACGTGGTGCTGGGGTTTGAACTCACGCCCTTGCGCATGCCAGGCAAGCACCGTAACCGCCGAGCCACCACTCCAGCCCCTATAAGCATCTTTTAAATCCTATATATCTTCTTTTAGTTAAAAATTCCAGCTCTCCAAAACTCCTATTGATTGCCTCAGGTTATTTTATTTCCCCTGAGCCTCTTCCTAAAAACGCAATATTCTGTAGCAAAATCTGAGATGGCTTTGGAGCATATTAATTATATTAACTGGAAAACTGAGGAGCTTAACTGAAGTTGCAGGGCAGGAGAGAATAAAAGTGCTTTTTCAAGTTGCTGAACTGAGAAGCACTGCTGCATCATACTGCAGTGTTCATCTGTACCGTGAAGCAGGAAAACGGAGGACGGTATTTACTCCCTGGGGCCTGGAGGTGGGATGGGAAGAGAAACACTGTGTGGTCTTCTCAAGGCCACCATCAATTGTAGCCTCTTAGCAAATGCACCCAGCCACTTCCGACCTAAATGTATTGCCACCATGTGTGACAAAAACCTACCTAGAGGAAATGGAGCATCAGGGAGTCCCTGGTGCCTGCAAAGGCAGAATCTCCAGGCGAAGGGACCGACTTTTTGAGCATTCGGGGTCAGTTGTTCCTGTCGAGACACACACAAAATAGACATCCGTGGGTCTTTCGGACAGAAAGTATTGGAGAAGAGAGGAAAGTTTGCCTTCATGCAATAGCATGGACTAATCTTAGAAAGGAAAAAAATTAACCTAGTTCTGGGGTTGACGAAGAACTGATGACCTGACCTTGGAATATCAGGGGCGGGTGCGTAAACAGCAACTCTTGGAGCTTAGATTTTCAGTCTGAGTAGATTTAACGAGGATGCCTGCGTCTTACATTACCCAACTCTTTCCAGGAGCTGCTCTCTTTCTGTCTGGCTGACCAGGTTTGGACTTGGGCAGGGTTGGAATCCCAGTCCGTCACCATGGACAGGTGACCTTGGGAAATGCCATGCACTCTCTCTTTAAAATGAGGATGAGATATCAGGGTTGTGAGAAAAGAAGGCGAGATGAAATGCACTTTGAAGAATGAAGGACATTCCGGAAGTATTCAGCAAAGACCATGAAAGTAACCCAGCCACCATAGCCCAGCAGCTCAGCAGCCAGGAGGTGAAAGCATGCAGTGTTATGTGAAGCCCTGGGGCGGCAGCCCTGCTCCTTCCCAAACTCACTTCCGCCCCCTGTCATTGCTCCAAGGCTGTGTGGCCAATACCAATGCATTCTACCCTTCTGCTTATCTTTTTTTATTTTTTTATTTTTTTAAGAAAGAAGGGCAGTGATGGAGAGAGAGAGAGGGAGACAGAGAGAATCAATTTTTATTGCGTTTTTCACATGGATTTCGTTGCTCTGACACTTAGTTGCATACATGGTGCTGGGGTTTGAACTGTGTGCTTGCACATGCTGGGTAAGCGCTGTAACCACCCAGCCACCGCTCCAGCCCCCCATTCTGTTTATCTGAAGGAAGAAAAATTGCTCTCTCTACCCAAGATTTTATAAAAATTGGGGAAGCAAAAGGTGAATGCTGCAAACCTGATATATTTTTAAGCAAGCATGGGAAAGCAGATAGTACCCTTAGGGTTATTACGAGGCTGGAGCAGTAGCTCATCCGTTGGAGCTCTAGGACCCTGATTCAAATCCAGTACCACATACACAACCAGGTGTCCGAGAAACAAAGGCCAGATGGAAAAATAAATAAAATTGATTCTCTCTTTCTCTTTCTCCACCTTAAAAAAAAGAGTGTTAATTATGAAAATAACCAGACTAACTGGTTGATGTGACTTTCTGTCCACTACACTCATTTAAATTTTCTGTTCTTGATTTCGAAGCTGTTGAGGATGGAGGGCAACACAGCTCTCTGGGAGGGAAAAGACAGAATCCTGTATTCTTAGGGAATCTCAGGTTTGGAGGGAAGTGAAAAGACACCCGAGAAGTTCTGCCCTCCCACCTGCAGGCACCACAGGATCTGAAAGTCTCATAAATGGACACGTAGAGGGGGTGAGTGTAAAGATCTGAAGTCGGGTTTATAAAAAAAATCAATCATACAAGAACAGAATAGAGACATCTGAGTTTGAAATATTCCTCGTGTTAAAAGAAATAGAAGCTGAATCTTACAGTTCTTTGACAGTTGCTCAGGAGGGTTCAGATTCCCCACTGGTTGATGCAGCTGCATTCTTAGAATTTCTTATTTCTGTGACTATGAAAACAATACAGGGCATCCCATGGGATGCCATGGGAGATCACAGCAGCTTCCCCTTTTTCCTGATCCCGCAGGGAGAACAACCAGAGAAAGCAATGTCTTTTAGGCCTCGCGTGAGCCCCAACAGGGGACAGCACAAAGTGCGTATGGTGCAGGATTGATGATTTTCTCTGCCTGGATCAGGTGCAGGTTCAGGGAGAGTCAGTGTCAGAGATTAGATTTTTTATCAATACCGTTGGTGGTGGGGGGAGCCAGACACCCTTTAATTCCTGCCTTATTTTGATATTTTCCTAAAAACTATCAATTCTATTTCTTGAGACTCCAAAGCAGCAGATTCTAGCTCCTACGGTGCTGCTGATCCGGAGCACAGTAACTGGGAGGGAGAACAGCATAGCTCATCTAAATCAGAATGTATATGCTTGTATAGAATTTGTCATAATCCTGAAGACTGAAGTTCAAGTTTCCCAGCAGTTTCCACCGATACGTGCAGCTGGGCTGTGATAGCACGGGAGGATGGAGCCTGATTGTAAGCAGAGTGGTAATTCTCAATTTTAGTAAGACAGTCACTTCTTCAATATGTTCAGACCCTGCGGTGAATGCGATTACAGGGCCTGGCCACAAAGAGCCCGGGAATACATCCTATGTTCCTAGGAGCACGGCTCATCACCAAGAACTTTGCTAAAGGTGTCTCTGTCTGCGATCCAGCTATGGGGCTTGGACAATTTGGGAAACCTGTTATCCCCATGTTCTCAGGCTCTTTAATTCTGACAGCCCAGCCACAAAGATAAATAAACCTTAAACAGGAGCTGTCAGTAAGAGGCGAGCTATTTGATCTCCTGTATCAACTGGAGACCATGAGAGTGCATTTAGGTGGTGGTTCAGCATTCTCGATGCCTGCCAGGGGCAGAGCAAGAGACCCTGACCCCACTGGGGACAAGCACGTGGGCTATGGGTAGAGGGACAAATGGCAGGTCCTGTCTGAGGCGCTTTCCTCTGTTACCACTCTAAATCTCCGATTCATGGGTAAGGAAACTGGGGTTCAGAGTGAGGCCACAGCTCACTTACTCAACGCCACAGCGGTGACAAAGTCCTCTGCCCTCCTTCTCAGCTCCCTCACCAACCTGGCTGCCCAGGCACAGTCTGGAGGCCTGGGAGGGGACAGAAGGCAGGGAGGACAGCCTAAGGTGTCCCATGTCCCCTGTGACCCAGGACAGGCGTGGTAAAGAATTCCACTTCCAACGGTGGGTGTGGCCGACGATGGTGGGATTTCCCCACCGCATCCTGGGGCAGGAGCAGGAAAGAGCTGCTCAGGACTAGGTAGGAAGGCGAACAGCTAAGAAAACACAGGGCCAAAGCTGCAGACAGAGAATCCCCAGGTGGAGCAGGTAGGAGCCCTCAGCCTACAAGGAGGAAAAACCACCTTCTCTCCTGCCTGCATGGGGCTGGGCTCCTGTTTGAATGGGTGGTGTCTAGCAGGGCTGTGTTCTTTAAGATCACAGTGCTGTGCCCAAGATTCCCTGTGGCTCAGGCCCAGGAGCTTGGCTTGCCTGGCCCTGAGGGCGTCTGAGTTCAGGACTCCTTCCTCTGCTTTCCCAAAGGTCACAGTCCCTGCACTCTGGCTGCTCCTGAAAACAGACCACCCCACCCCCCTCTGCTCCCACCAAGTGGCTCCTGCCTGGAAGAGAACAGGAAACAGGCCCAGCACACCACAGGCCCCCCTGAGCCTACTGCCTGGCCTCCTTTGGGTTCCCTCCAATTCCATTTGCTCTCGGGTGTGCGTGGACACCACTCCACTTTCAGCTATTTTGCTAGCCCACAATTCTGTAGCTGCAGGGCCTGCTGGATTAAATCCTCCTTCCAAATGCAAAATCCCAGTAGCCTGTCAAACAGCAGACACAAAGAAAGCAAGGGGAGCAGGCTGGGCTCCCCCCAAGGCCTCTCCGGAGGCTCTTCTGCTTAAAATGATAATTCTTTTTTTTTTTTTTTAAGAGAGAAGGACAGTGAGAGAGAGAGACAGAGAGAATCAGTTTTTATTGAGTTTTTCACATGGCTTTCGTGGCTCCAACACTTAGTTGTGTATGTGGGCTGCTGGGGTTTGAACCTGTGTACTTGCGCATGCTGGGCAAGCGCCACAACAGCCAAGCCACCACTCCAGCCCCTAAAATGCTAATTCTAAACGTTGAGAAAAGGGAAACATTTCCATGAGGACTTATTTGTCCAAACTGTCTTTTTTCTGAATGCAAGATACTTAATATGAAGTTGAAATTTGGGGAGCATTTTATAATCATTTTATAATCAAGGAATCTGTGAATTAATCACACACATGAGGAGTGTTGCTTTTTGCCTACTTAAATGGCAAGTTGTACGTTTAACAAGTTTCTCCAGGTTCAAAGTGAGCACTATTTTTCTTATCAGACCTTTGTACCTACAGATCCAACTAAAGACACAGGAAATCTAATTGCTGTAGAAGGGTAAGTGCCATACACCTGAGTTCTATGGGGGACTCTTGAGGGTAAATCTAATTTTCATAATATATATATATATATATATATATATATATATATATATATAATTTCATTAGAAGCTTGTTTGATTGTTCAACAAATAAATTTCTGAATAAAATTTAAAAATGTGAAATCTGATCTATTTTCATTAATAGCTTTCCTTCTAATGTCCAGTAACCAGAAATTTATTAGAATTCTCTGCACTTCCCTTTAGCCTGGGAAAGAAAACAAGTGATAGATAGGGCCCCTAGAAGACAGGAGCATGTCTTAGGTCAGACTGGAGGATGGTCGGAGGTCACAGAGGTTCCTGGCCCTGCCTGGAGGCATAGCACAAGGTCCCCAGAAATGAGCACTTCTCTTACCCAGAAAGTACAAAAAAATCACCCCCTCTCTGACTCACCCCCACCCTGAGTTGCCAAGATACCACCAAAGGGGCCATTTCAAGGCCATTGTTTTATGAAAATAATAGTTCAGAAAGTGATCATTTAGGTTGATTAAGAATAATTGAGGGCCTGGAGCAGTGGTTACAGCGCTTGCCTGGCATGTGCAAGTACACAGGTTCAAATCCCAGCGCCCATGCATACAACGAAGTGTCAGAGCAACGAAAGCCATGTGAAAAACTCAATAAAAATTGATTCTCTCTCTCTCTCTTTCTCTCTCTCTCTCACTGTCCTTCTCTCTTAAAAAAAAAGAAAGAAAAGAATAATTGAACCTCTATTAAATGCTTCAAGGCATTTAATAATAAAAATAGCTAATACTAAAAATTAAAGATCAGAAACTTGATCTCCCTAGGTCACAAACACCTCTGTGTCTGTCAGTCAGAGGAAAGACCTCTGAGTGCCTGGGGGAGAGGGCAGCAGAGACAAGTCGCCTCTCTGCAGGGACATCTGGGTGTGCTGGGAAGAGCTCTGGCTGTGTTCTGACCAGTGCCCCCCTCTCAAGCCATGGGAGTGGGCTGCCTCTAAAAATCAGCTTCTTCTTGTGCAAAATGAGACACTCATTAGTTCAGTTCTGCCATTCTATAGTGCACACATGTTTCAAAATACGTTCTATGTGGCAATCACATAAAATTTCACTTGTCGATGAAAAATAGTTTTTGATTTTTTAAATGAAAAATAAATTTTAACAAGGATCAAATGGTGCTATGTGCATGTGCAAAATATGGCATGTAGAATTCCACTAGTGTGTTTAAGTATAATGCACCAATTAAGAAAAGAAGTTAAAAGATTAAATGCTTATTTAAAAAAGCAAATATGAAAAAAAGTATGTGTGTGTGTGTGTGCGTGTGTGTGAGTGAGAGAGAGAGAGAGAGAGAGAGAAGGTAGGCTCTCACATAGCTGTGCCTTACAAGTGAGAATTATCCAGAGAGCCCCAGGCTGGTGTTGGGCACCTGGGAAGTGCGCATCCCCCTTCCCCCCTTCAGTCTCCTTCCCTCATCCTCACCCCCACCTCCACCAAGCACTCTGGGCCCAGTTTCTCCCACAGCATCTCTGGCTTCAGAAATTACCAGATGACAGGGCTGGAGCAGTGGCTCAGCGGTTATAGCCTTGCCCAGCATGCGCGAGTACACGGGTTCCAACCCCAGCAACCACGTATACAACTATGTGTCAGAGCAACAAAGCCATGTGAAAAACTCAATCAAAGAAAGTTGATTCTCTCTGTCTCTCTTTCTTGCTGTCCTTCTTTCTTTTAAAAAAAGAAAAAGAAAGAAAAAGAAATTACCAGATGATTAGAAGATACGCCCAGGAGGAAGAATGAGGGAAGTGGACTTTTGGAATCTTATAGAATTTTCAGAGCCCCTGCTATAAATACAGCATAATGGGAATCAAAATGGCTTATTATAGATTGCAAATATTAAATGATAATGTTATTTATTCCTTGAATCCTATTTTAAACTCCTCTCCCACACCAGCCCAGGGAAACCTGGTTGGGCAGGAATCACTGGACTTTGTAGCAAGGGAGGAGGGGCCGGGTCACTTTCCCATCTCTAGCCAGGGCTGAGGCTCAGGTCAGGGTATGTGCTACCAGCAGGTTTGGAGGGGTCTGTCTTGCTGTCCTTTCCATCCACCTGCCTGACAGAGCTCCTAAGATCCCCAGAACTGGCAAAGTTCAGGCAAAAAGTGAAGACTTTGCGGTGTTAAATATACGCATTCTCATGGGATACGTACACACACGCCCAGCAAATCTGCTGTACACGAGGCTAAGACGTGCCCATTTCTGGGAGTGCGGGCAGGGATCTGAAGAGCAAAGATGAGCAGATCTAGGTTCCAAGTTCACCCAGCGCCCCCATTTTCAGTGATGAAGCCACGGGCAAGTTCTGTCTCTGTTTCCTCATCTGACCCATGACTCAGATGGAGAATTGTCCGTTTCACAGGGCTGCAATTAGGATCCAACAGAACAGTGTGTATAACATGCCTATCATGCATAAATAAATGTATGTATAAATGCTCAATAAATGGCAGAGGTCCTTGTTATTATATGAGGAAGAATGGGGGAAATTTTAACATTTACTGAGTGCCTACTATTTGCTCTGTTTTGCGTTCAGTTTTGTTGTTCGTTTTTGTTTTTAGTACTGGGGATTGAACCCATGGGTGTTCTACCATTGAGCCACGTCCCTTTTTTATTTTTATTTTGAGACAGGGTCCCACTAAGTTGCTGAGGCTGGCCTTAAACTTGCGATCCTCCTGCCTCAGCCTCCTCCTGTTCACTGGGATTATAAGCATGCACCAGAGTTTTTTATTATCTAGTTGTTTTATACACACATGTTCATACACACACAAAGTAAGATACTAAAAGATACTTTTCTTCTTTTTTTTAAAGATACTTTTAATAAAGTCAAAATCATGACTCTCATACAGATGTAGAATGCACACATGCCAAAGATTTTATTTTACTTATAAATAATGAGAAAAATATGGAGTTGCCGTGGTGGCTCAGCGGTTGCAGTGCTTGCCTGGAATGTTCGAGTACGTGAGTTCAAAGCCCAGCACCACGTACACAACTGAGTGTCTGAGCAACAAAAACCATGTGAAAAACTCAATAAAAATTGATTCTCTCTCTCTCTCTCTCTCTGTCCCTCTCTCTTTAAAAAAATTTTTAAAAAAATAATGAGAAAAGTAGTAAGATATTACAATCAATGTTCAAAGGAAAATTCAAAAGAACACTCATATATAGGCAATCAAGAATACTCAAATGGGGCGGGAGCGGTGGATTGGCGGTTACGGTGCTTGCCTGGCATGCCCAAGTATGCAAGTTCAAATCCCAGCACCAGGAACCCAATGACCTCTCAGAGCAACAAAAGGCACATGAAAAACTAAATAAAAATTCTTTCTCTCTCTCTCTCTCTCTTTCTCTCACTCACTGTCCCTCTTTCTTTAAAAAAAAAAAATATTCAAATGAATTTAAAAGTAGATGAAAAATTGGTTGATGTATGTATTATTTGCATTCCATTGGACAAAACTAATTTGAATTTCTATGTTCAGGAATCATTTCAATCACTATAATTTTTTTTTTATAATTTACAGAATTTCAAAATGACTTTAAGGCACTGAAAGAGGCAGGCCCTTGTAGAATCAGAGAGTCTGGGTTCCCAGACATACTTTTTATTTTTGTTCATTTCAAAAATTTTTCCCAATATTTTCTGATGTAACTATTATTATCCTCATTTGCAGCTGAGAAAACAGATTCATAGGGTGATCGTGCGATGTGTCTACAGTTACACACAGAAAGCCTCACTGGCAGCAGCTGGCCTCAGACTCATCCAAAGTTCAAGTGGCTTTATTGAAAGGACTGGGATTTACTTTGCCTCTTCCGCTTTAGGGGGATGAACAATCAATACGTCCGCCGGGAAGTCTTCTGCTGTGAAACCTGCCATGAGCTCAAGAGCTTCTGGGAAAAGGAAATCAGCAAACAGACTTGCTACCGGGAACTGGAGGAGGATCGCCAGGGAAGAAGCGCCCTGAGAAAGTAGGTGGCTGTCTCTCCATTACTACGTTAAAATCGCTTTCCCTGGAAATGCCCCAGATGTGAAGAGGGGGACTCAATCAGCTTCCTCATCTGTGCCTGAGAACAGGGGACTGCACAGTCCACACAGCTGCAGGAGGAAGGAAGAAGGGGGGGGCACCACATGTCCTGTAGTGGCAGGGGGTTAGCACCAGGTCCAGGTCAGATGCCTTCAGGCAAAAGGCAGGAGCTAGTGGAGAAGTGGAAGCCAGAGCTTCCTGGGGGTGGGCAGTGGGAAAAGCAAGGTTGGCTCCTTTGAATAATTCCAGTGGCCTTGGGGCTGCAGGAGTGGCTTTGTGGCTCCAAGGTGCTCTAGGGCAGAGGAATTCTGCCTGGCTGATGAAGCCCAGGAAAGTCTTGGGAGCAGTTGCTGTGGAGATTGAGCCTTTTGCTGTCTTGAGGAAGGCTCCTCCGGGAGGGGCAGTCTCCCCCAGCCAGCAAGCCTTCTTACCGTGTCAAAACATCACAAGAGACAGACAACAAAAATCAAGTCAATACAACTGCTCACTCAGTCTTGTCCCGATCAAATACCAGGATTTCTCAGGTGTGTCTGTACCCCTTCTCGGCCTCAGGGGTTGTCAGCACTGTTGACACTTAGGACCAGATAATCCTTTGCTGTGGCAGGGCTGTCTGTCCTGTGCTCCTTAAAATTCCCAGCTGCATGTTGGTCCTGGAAGCACTCCCTGTCAGTACTCCCACCTGTGGCTTCCCTGGAGGACAGAGCAGTCCCCATGGAGAGCCAATGACCCCAGGTAGGGATAATCCTTTTCAAAACGCAAACAGAATGAAGTCCTCCCATTTGTTTCTCCATGAACTGAGAAAAAACCCTTCCTCTGCCACTTCACTCTTAGAGTCCCCAGCACATGAGGCTACACCAAATGGCAGAGTTAGTTGACAGATGTATGTGTGCTTGCAAAACCATTTAAATGAAAGCATCTCACACCGTGATGACCTGGTTAGGAGGAGAGTAACCTGGCTCCTCCCCCACTGGCAGGTGAACTTCTTGCTCTAGATAAAGGAGTCTGCCTGTCTTCAGGGTGGGAAGGTGTGTGTCACATGCATGGGTGGCTCTGAATACAAGGCCACCACCTGTCCTCAGGTGTGCAGTGCCGTGGATCAGCTGGAGCAGCTCAACTCTTCAGGGCTTGCCTGGGCTCTGTCCCTAAAGCAGGAACAGCCCACTCAACAAGTTGCACGTTTTGCTGGACAACAGGGGCCCCGTGTATCTGCATCCGTCCAGTATGTGCAAAGCTGAAAACACAGTTTAATTCACATGGCTAAACTCACCGTTTTTTTTTTTTGTTTTGTTTTGTTTTGGTACCAAGGATTGAACCAGGTTTGTTTTACCTCTGAGTCACATCCCCAGGCTTCCCCTTTTTTTTTTAAATTTTTTATATTTCAAGACAGGGTCTCATTAAGTTGCTTAAGGCCTTGCTAAGTTCCTGAAGCTGACTTTGAACTTGTGATCCTCCTGCCTCAGCCTCCCAGGTCAAAGATTATAGGCATGTGTCACCACACTCCATAGTCAACATCAATTTTTTAAAATACTGTTTAAGCCCCAGAGAGGAGCACCCTCTGTGCCCAGAGACAAGCTGGACCACCAGTCCAGCCACATTGCTGGTTGCCTGGCAGGCAAAATCAGGCATTTCTCTGAGGGTCCCACGCTAGAGCACCCAGGGAAGTGAGGACGATCCCTGCTGTCTCCCTCTCCCTCATCCTGGCCCACTAGTCCCCTGGGAGTGGATCCACACTCTGAGCCCTGTA
This sequence comes from Aplodontia rufa, assembly GCA_004027875.1. Lineage (NCBI taxonomy): Eukaryota > Metazoa > Chordata > Mammalia > Rodentia > Aplodontiidae > Aplodontia > Aplodontia rufa. The sequence goes on along the minus strand of PVKS010010001.1, from coordinate 31,792 downwards.
CTGCAGTTTCCTTCCCAGTCTGTGATATGATCTGAGTTTTTCCTAAGGACAGCAATACACACACACACACACACACACACACACACACACACACAATATGCTAGTATAGGATAAAGATTAGAAGAAAATGCACTCAAATATCTTAACTGGCGATTTTTGGCTGGTGGGAAGGCAGGTTGTGTGTTGTTGGGAGGGGACACATATGCTCCTATTTTCCCCAAAGTTTCTATAATGATTCTGTGCCATTTTGTATTTAGGTAGCTAGTGATTGATAGAATAAATGCATTATTTCTCCAGGATCCCATATGCCCCAGAAAGAACTCCCTTCTAAAGTTTAGTTTTCTTTTCCTTCTGCGACCAAACAATAAATGTTCAATATGTGCCCCGTGGGCAACATTTCATCATCACATCCCCCAAATGAAGGTTTAAAGACGTGAATGTTGCTTCTGCATTACTTGAAATGGAGGGGCCATGGAGAGCCAGGGAAAGGAGTGCTCTTCTGTGGGCTATTCCTCTGTCCTTGAGCCCAGTTTCCAGAGCCAATGCTCTTATCAACTGTGAATTTTAAAAATGAGGAAAAAAACCAAAGCCTTTTTTTAATTCAGAAGTTTATTTGTTGAACAATCACACAAGCTTCTAACGAAATAATATATATAGATTCTGAAAATTAGATTTACCCCTCTTAATTTGGTAGCCAATGAATGAAAACCTACTTTGCTAAAACAGAAATGAAACACTACACACATCCCACGTTTATCAGATGGCCCAAGAAGAATGCAGATATTTTGAAATTGAAACTAGACAGGTAGAACATTTGTTTGAATCCCCACTGATCGGAGCAAACAGTTTGAAGCACTGTCCTAACAGAGCAGCAGCCCCCCAGGGCGAGCTGGCAGCCTAAGGGATGTCATAACCCTGAGAGGCTCCTCCAGAGCTGCGGGCTCTGCCTCCCAAATGCTACACAGTGTGCATTCTCTCTCTCTCTCTCTCTCTCTCTCTCACACACACACACACACACACACACACTTTTTAATTCTACCTTCCGTTTATAAAAGGCAAAACCAAGCCACCCCACCATGCAATCAAGGGATGTTCTGAGTAAACGGTGGAGATTGAGAGGGGAGCAGGGAGGGGAGGGCGGGGTTGGGGGGTCATCAGTGCAGCTGGAGGGAGGGAGTAGGGGGTATCAATGCAGCAGGGGACAGTTGACTCCCATGAGAAGTCCAACTAACATGGGGGTAAAGTAGAGGAGATGTGGGAGCAGGGAGTGACCCAAGCGGGGAGACCATGGACTCTGATCAGCCTAAACTTACTTTGTCAATAAATTCATGAATGTGTAACGATTCCCTCCAATATGTAAGACTATGTTGAACGAATAAAAAAGAAAGAAAGATCTTTACAGAAAGGAGAACAGAGTTAGTAACATCCTAGACCCCTGTCCCTCTGCTGGGCTAACCTGGCAAGATCTTGTGCCAAAGCTTAGCAACACCTGTGGGTTCCTTGACTCGGAGGCGGCAGCCAGAGCTGGTAATTGGTATATCTGGCAGAGGCCCTGGTGGTGGGCTCCCAAGGAGAAGGAGGTGACCCCAGAACTGGAACCAACACCACCCCTTAGTCTCTTTGAGTTTGGGCACGCAGCATGGATGTGTTGTTCCCCTGTTGTTCCCCTGGAGAAGCTGGGAGCTATTTGTACACAACCCACTGGGACAAGGTGAGAAAAGTCAAGCCCCACCCTAGGCACCACCTGTAATCACACCTCCCGGTTTGCCAGGGGTGGGTCGGACATACAGTTCTCCCTCCTGTCTAACTTTTTCTTTCATTCCCTTTTAATTTTAAAAGCACATGATAAACCATGTGGACATCTGCATCTAAGTGACCAGCCTGTGGCTGTCACTGTCTAATGCAAGAAGTGAGGTCTTTGAAATTCCTCTTCAGAATTTAGCAGAACTCAGTGTAGGATGCACATCAAATCTGGTGGATACAAAAACTTTGGTACATATATACAATGGAATACTACTCGGCCATTAGAGAAGATGATATTATGGCTTTTGCAGCCAAATGGATGGAGATGGAAAGAATTATGCTAAGTGAAGTATCCCAATCTCAGAGACTCAAGGGCCGAATGGTTTCTCTCATCTGTGGAAGCTAGAATACATGGGGAAGCAGTATGTTAGACGGCTAAGCTAACAATAACTTCAAATTGTATGATTCTCAACACAACAGGGAGATGACTCCCTAGGATACTTGGAGGCGTAGGGAGGGGGACAGGGGCTGTGTAGGAAGAATATCTAGGAGACTGGAGGGTGGGAATATGGGGGAATCATCTCAAGGAGATTTCTGTCCTCCATGAGATACCCATTTAACTCAGGAGTTCTTCTGGGGGAAACAGCAACAGGAGGAACCCAAGCTGGGCATCCATGATATAGCAATAGCCCTGGATAAATAAGTATATATTCATTGGTTCTTGAATGTTTGATGATGTTTCCCCCTCAATTGTATCTCTATATCCATCTAATAAAAAAAATCTGGTGGGCTTGAAAAGGAGAGAGGATTTTATTGAAGCCTGACCTGAGATCACTCCCACCTCCACTCTGATGCCCGCTGATCAACTCTATCCATCTTATCACAGCCAAAACGTCCTGCTTTTAATGTGCTGGCCAAATAAAACCATGAATTCAACCTGTTCACAAGAGTTAGTCTACAAAGAAGCAGCAGAGAGGAAGTTTTTGGGTAGATTCGTCATTCAAACTGAGGATAGGAGATGGGGGTGGTGAACTCCATTGCTCGAATCATCATGTGGAAGCTTTTCAGCCTGTGTTGATTGACTGAGCTCCATCCCATGCAGCAGGTCACAAAGGAACCAAGCTCAGACCCCTCTCTCCCCACCATGGAGAACAACTGTAAAGACATGTTCCCTGCTGGAATGGAGGAGAAGCAGCGAACTCATCATCCAACATTTCATACTAAACAAAAGCACAGAAGAGAAGATTGGAGTATGAGATGTGAATTAGGAGATCAAAAATTCTGTCAATTATAAATTCCTTGAGGGCAGGAATTGCTATCTTCGTTACTCTTCTTTATGTATTGCAGCAGCTACTGGCATGTCCTACTCTGAGCTCCTTCAGAGAATTTGCTTGGGGAGCACCGGTGATTGATCTTCTAGCTGCCACCCTTCCACATGCATCATCATGGCTGAGCTGAGACCTCACTTCCCCAGGCAGCGCCAAGCCAGTGCCTGAGCATGGCAGGCGTGCTGGTTCCAGTGGAGTCCTGCATCACAGGGCTCCTCTGAGGGCAAGGTCTGCTCTGAGACTCCCCATAAGCCCAGCCCGAGCTTTCTCAGAAATGGGCTGTGCTTCTCTTCCCTTCCGCTCTCTTTCACAGATGTCAGACCAGCACTGGGGTCTACCCGCTCTGTCTCCCAAACCTCTTGTGTTCCTGACCACTTTGTTTTTCACCGGCCTTTCCCCTAAATTTGCTTCTTAGAGGACCCAAATGACACAGATGTTTAATGCCTTGCAAATGATAGAAAAGGTGTGATTTCAGGTCACGTTGACCCTTGCTGGGTCCCAGTAAGCGCATCCTAATCATGCCCCTTCCAAGCATCACCCACTTTCCATTTAAGCCCTATAAATACCAAGGAGAATCTGAATTTGTAAAGAGGAGCTACAACTTCTCCATAAGTCAGAAGAATCTAGAATAGTAAATAATAAATACTGCTTGGGCTTTTGAAAAATGAGGCCAGTATTTCTAGGCTGAAGGTAAAGATATTCCTTGTGAGCTTTGAGACCTGTTTCTCCACTTCTTTCACATTTCTGTCTCTGTATGCTAATTTTTAAAAAAAGAAAAGAAAATGAGAGAGAGAGAGAATCCATTTTTATTGAGTTTTTCACATGGCTTTCATTGCTCCGACACTTAGTTATGTACATGGTGCTGGGGTTTGAACCCAAGTACTTGCACATGCCAGGCAAGCACAGTAACCGCTGAGCCACCGCTCCAGCCCCTCTGTATGCTACTTTTTTAGCATTATCTTCCTCATCGTAACCACCCTTGGTGCAAAGCAAAATCTCCATTCATATTCAACAGTTTACTGAGAACCCAAAATTAAGCAGAAGCAACACTGTGATGGAAGATACTGACCCAAAAGGAGCAGCAAGCAATCTAAATATTCATACACCAGGATTTAAAGGTCATTTGGAAAGATGGTGACCTGAATCATTCACTGTTCAGCAATAAATAGTGGCATGGCAGCTATAAAAAGTGAATAAATGCATTATGAATCCCAGATTCCAAAGCCATGTCCTAGAACAAATGCATCAGTGCAAATGTGTTGATTCAGGTCCTCTAAGAAGCGGAGGCCAAGGAGAGATGAGATGTGCATGAGATGTATTGGGGAAAGCACCTGTGAAAGAGAAATGGCAAAGAGGTTGTGGTGTGCTGATCAATGTTTAACAACTGGCTCTCTGGGGGACACACATATGTAGATACATGCACAAGCTCACTATAGATCTCACTGATGCAAAGGCCGTGTAGGAAAGCGGAATAGGCTCTTTATTGGAAATTCTATCCAGCCAACTGATTCTCACAGCTTGATTTTATTAGTTTTTGCCAGCTTCTTATATCTATAGCCAACCATGCAGTTCAACCATGACTTCAAAAAATCAGACGACACATAAGTGTTCGATTACTATCCAGTTGCAAAATTCATGTCATTGTTCATAATCTTTTTTTTTTTTACTTCTGAAAGAGCATTTCCTCAATTTTTTAGATTCAAAATATGGTGGCTATAGACAGGGTGCTCTTCCCACTTTAATCCGCATTATTAAGACTTCCTCCATTGCTCTCTTAAATCTAGACCAGGGGTCAGCAGATGCTTTTATGAAAAAGACAAGGTTGTAAATATTTTTTGGTTTTATAAGTCGTATGGTCTGTGCAGCAATAACTCAACCCTGCTATTCTAGTAAGAAAGCAACTAAGTCCATATATAAACAAAATAGGTCAACACATAAACAGGGCCACATTCCGAGCAAAATCCGGGCTTCGGTGAAAGGTCAAGCCCAGGTACTAGACTCACCAAAGTCGAAGCAACGCATAATCTACGGAAACCATAGATATGCAGGGGAGGAGAAGAGGGAATGAGGGGAGAGGGAGGGATGACAGGGAGGGATCTGGGGCGAATCAATAATGAAACTTACTCTCTACTCCCCTGAGAAGCCAAATAGTACTTATGCAATCATTTAATTCTGGAAAATGCACAATCATATTTTATATATATATATATACACATATGTAAATTTATATATATATATATATATATATAAAGACATTTATATCCATTACAGGGGAAAATATAAAAGAGTCAAGAGACTGGGGTGTGGGAGATGGGGTGATTCTGGATTAGGATCAGCAGCATATCATTACTACATATGCATTTATGGTTGTACAAAAATTCAGCTCCTCAATTTAAAAACAACAACAACAACTTTATTTACAAAAATAGACAACTGGCTAGATTTTGCTAGAGGGCCAATTCTTTGTTTGGCAATGAACAAAAAGTAAATCAAATCTGAGTGTATAGTAGTGTTTGTACCTTCCATGGTGAAGATTTTCCCACCACGGTCTGTTTCCAGCAATTAATGAAGATGAGTTCAGATCAGATGCTTGCATTTGCATTCCACTGAACAGAGTTTTCACCATATGGATACACTATACCCCGACAGCCAGCAGAGCACAGAGAACTGTGAAACATGGGGAAGTAATTAGGAAGTGATTCGTTGTTTTTTTTTTTAAGAGAGAGGGAGAGAATGAGAGAAAGAATCAATTTTATTTAGTTTTTCATCTGACCTTTCTTGACGACACTTAGTTGTGTATGTGGTGCTGGGGTTCGAACCCAGATCCTTGTGCACGCCAGGCAAGCACCATGACCACTGAGCAAACCCATCAGCCCTATTTATCATCTTTGTTTTAGTATAATTTGATTAACTATAAGTTTCTATAATTTACTTTTAATGTCTACATTTAATAATCAATTCAAAACACTAATAATCAATCATTAGACCTCACAGACTATTCACTATGAGCCAGTTCCAGCACACTCCTGGGAGGAAGACAGAGGAGGTAGCAGGAGACTTCAGTCTCTGATGCAGGACTGACCCCTGACCTCCATGCAGGAAGAGAGAAGGAGGGGCTGGTGGGTAAACAGCAGGGCAGGCCTCCTAAGTTTGGACCAGACTGATGGGGAGACATTGAGCCAAAGTCACCTGTAAAAGAAGTTCTGTTCCTGCAGGAATGGACTTACGATGATACCTCCGCTGTGCTCAGTCATTGGCTGGGTGCAGCCCGCGAGAAGCTTGGCCTTGGCATCTCACTATATCTGCAGTGCTGCTCCAGGAGCTGCCCCCCAGTCCATTAGAGACCACATCTGAGTGCTGAGTTTTCATGGCCACCGCACCAAGTAAAAGTCAAAACTCTTTTTGTTAATGAATGAATCCACATTATCTTAAGAAGTCCATTGGGCCGGAGCGGTGGCTCAGTGGTTACGGTGCTTGCCCAGCATGTGCATGTAGGTGAGTTCAAACCCAGCACCACGTACACAACAAAGTCTCAGAGCAATGAAGGGCCCATGAAAAACTAAATAAAATTGATTCTCTCTCTCTCTCTCTCTCTTTCTCACAATGCCTGTCTCTTAAAAAAAAAAAAAAAAAAAGTCCATCGAGTTCAGTGCCACATGAGGCAGCAAACCTTGTTATTTAGGGTAAAAGATCCCAGGAGATAGAAGTCAATGTAGGAAGACCATTCTGTTACAGAGCCTTTCAGAGATGTGTACCAAGGAGGTCTTATAAAGTTGGATCTTCTCCAGATTGGAGAAGCTGATTACAAATTAAAATACAGGCTGACTATTTCATAACCATAATGAAGGAATGTAATTATGAAAATTACTAACAGGAGGGCATCAGAATAGGAGGTCATAGAAACTCGACCAAGTGTCTTCTTCCCACTATGAGAGCAGCAGTTCTGGGCTCTTCCTGTTCTCTGCAAGCAGACAAGCCCTATTTTAATGTCATTGACTTTTATTAAAGTTGAGGTAGTGGGGCTGGAGTGGTGGCTCAGCAGTTAAAGTGCTTTCCTGGCATGCATGAAGACCAGGATTCAAACCCCAGCACCACAAACACAGCTAAGTGTCAGAGAAACAAAGACCAGATGAAAAATAAATAAAATTGATTCTTTCTCTCTCCCTCTCTCTTTCCCTCTACCTTTAATACATAAATAAGTAAATAAAGTTGATTTCAACTGCTAGTCCTTGGTTGCTAACGTGCTTCAGCCACGAGCACCACTAAACAACAGGCTGAGTCCAAATTCTTTGCATTCTTTCCTGGGCTCATAATTGAGCAGAGTCCTAAATAAGTTTTCCTCTAGCCAATTTGGTGCCTAGAGGCTTCATAATATTTATACCCTCTAAGTTATGATATTTCACCTCTGGGGATCCCTATCAGGCAAATAGACCCGGATATGGACAGAGAATTAAGTTATTACACTGATTTTAAAATTTCTTCATAAGAGTGAAAAATTAAGGTGGATCTAATTTTCTTCATCCTTTTTTACACATTTTTATGTTCCTGCTGTAAGTGCGTATGACCTGATCCCCAGCACCTGCATATTCCTCCCATTCTCTTCCAGGCCCACAATGGAGCAAAGTTTAACACCATCACACTGATAGTTAGGATTCCAGGGCATGCATTTGTGGGGTGCAACACAAAATATCCCCATCACAGCAGATCCAATGTCCATCTTTTTTTTTCTTTAGCATGGATGTATAATAATGTTGTAGTACCCATTTCTTTTTTTAAAATTTTTATTCAATAAACATGGTCTTACAACTAGGAGGGGTTCATCGTCAAACAATCAAGAACAGCAGCGTAATGACACAACAAGCCAATATTGGTGCCAGACCATGGTTTCCCCCCCCCCCGACATTTGGGTTCCCCATGGTTCCATGTTTCACTTTACTTAAGCCCCAAATTAATTGGACTTCTCCTGGAAGTCAGAGGTTCCCCTCAGGTTAGATTCCCCCACACTACCTCCCTCTGGTCACCTTGATGTCCTCCCTAATCCCTTCTTCCCTTCCTATGTCCCCCAGGAACCTAAGCACAGTTCCCCATGATCATGTAAGAATTCATACATGTTGAGGTAATTGTTAACTTAGCCATCTAATGTACTGTGTCCGCTTATATTCTAGCTTCCACAAATGAGAAAAAACATTCAGCGCTTGAGTCTCTGAGTTTGGGATACTTCACTTAGCAAAATTTTTTCCATCTCCATCCATTTGGTGCAGCACCCATTTCTTAAAAACGCTATCTTCCTCTATTTAGTAGTCTCTGCTCCTTATCACAAATCAGTGAGCCACAAGAGTACAAATTATTTTGTGTTACCACCCTTCTGCCCATTCCTCTGCCAATGCCACACTAATGATGGCAGCATCATATTAATCAGGTAGTGATCAGATAGTGATTTTGAGATGATATAAATTAAGTATTAAGACTTAATTTGTATTAACAAATTAAATATTAAGATAACAGACTAATTCAAAATTGGGCTACTCCACTTTTTTTTGCCTTTCCATATCAAAATAATAATAAGAATTATTATTATTATTATTATTATTTTTATTTTAGGTGGGGCCTTGGTATGTTCCCCAGGCTGGCCTCAGTCTCCTGGGTTCAGGTGATCCTCCAGCCCCAGCTTCCCAAAAGTAGGCACAGAGCTTATCCATACGCAATCTGCAATGAGCTTGTCAATTGCTACAGATGAGCTTTACTTGGACTTTGGAATTTTTTAAGTCCAATATCAATCTGGGAAGAATTAAATTTTGGGGGGAAACTACCTAATTTATAGTCTTCACCCATTTTTCTATTCCTATTCTGAGCTTCTTCTGAAAAATATTCCTGAGAAGAAAAAGAAAACACAGTGGGGGAGCAGCAGCTTTGGAGACAAAAGTGCTAACGACCACTGTACTGTGTCTCCTCCCCAGGCTCAGGGAAGAATGGAAGCAGAGGCTGGAGAAGAGGCTGAGGATGCTGGACAGCCCCGAGGAGAAGAAGCAGGCTGACCCTGTGGACTGAGGGTTCCTGCCTCGCCTCCTTCTTCAGCCCCCAAGGGCCTTTTTCTGGGAGAAAAAGCAAACACCCAAGTTGTGCTGACTTCCCAAGCATCGCTCGTTCTGCTGGCCCATCTGTGAAGGCGTTTGCATGCCAGGCCTCCCCAGCGCTAACCAGAGTTACTGTCCCACTCAGTCCTCTCTGCGCAGAGCACAGGGTGACCGCAATGGAATAGTAACCTCAGGCTGTTTAATATAGAAAACGTCTTGGAATTAGCACCCTCAAGGTTTCAAAGATCCATGTAGCATAATCTAGATCCCCATTCTCTTCTTTTGAAATCTGAATGTTTTCTCTGAACTTATGGAAGGGTAAAGATCTCAGTGGAAATTTGACTTCCCCAAACCTCCTAGAAAGGGAAAGAAAAGGAAAAAAAAAAAAAAAAACCTTTGTTCCCCATTCATGTATAAAGAAACGCAACTGCTTCCAGAAATAAAGCTATTGTTATTTTAAAAATTTAACAATATGGTTTGAAAACGAACTAACTTCATTTTTCCTCTTCGTATGAATTTCAGTTTTGTTTTTCATAAACATGTTTAATCAGAAACATGTAGGAAGCCAGGCACGGTGATGGACTCCTATAATCTCAGTAGCTGGGGAAGCTGAGGAGGGAGGATCGCCTGTTCAAGGCCAGGCTCAGCAATTTAGCGAGTCCCTGTCTCAAAATTAAAAAATAAGAAATAAAAAGGGGGCCGGGCATAGGGATGTAATTCAGCGGATAAGCACCCTGAGTATATTCCCTCATACCAAAAAAATAAATAAATAAATAAAAAGAAGGAAGAGGAGAACGAAGAGGAAGAGGACAGAAGCAGGTACTAAATACCCTCACCATTTGCCCTGGCCTTTCTCACCTGCCTTGGTACCCCAGATGCCTTCTGCAAGTTAAAGTCACCCTCACTTTGGCCTCCTCTGGGGTCACCAGGCAGGTGGCCTTCTAGAGGGGCACCCATGCAGGTTTCTCTGCCCAGGATGCCTTGCTGCAGGACAGAAGCAGAGGGTGTGGTGAGGGGAGCCCTGGGGCACCAAGGAACACAGGTGGCCAGAGAGACAGAGGGTATGGTGAGGGGACAGTGCTGGGGAGGACATATCTGTCCTCACAGAAGACATATGCTGTCTGGATGTGCTTTCTTCTGCTGCTTCTGGAAAACTAGAGACCTCATCATGGCTGAGAGAGCCACACAGGGTGGCAACAGGGCCATCACAATGCGATCTGGGGATTGGTGCTCGAGCCTCTTCTATGGGCTCTTGTTCAGTCTGCATTCCACAAACCTCAGCAGGAAAATCTGAGCAAAGTTTGAACAAGGAGACTAATTATAAAATAGAATTGAGTAAAGAGTCACAGGAAGAAATATCAGGATACTTAACCGCATTGCGGGTCAGGGGAGGTCCTCTGAGAAACTGACGCTTCAGCTGAGATCTAGACTGGAATAATTATCACTTCAGCAAGTACACCAAAAGATCATGCTGTAACCTGACATACACACCAGTACATACGAGTGAAAATCAGCCAGGAAAATAGAGCAGGGAGGTAGCGTGACAAAGGGGAACAGTAAGGAGGGAGAGCTAAGGACAAGGCAGTGCAAAGGTGCTGGGCCCCCTGGGGAGATGAAGCGCAGGGAAAGGTGTTCTTGTAACACAGAGAACAAGGCAGATGCGCATCTGTTGCAGAGTGGGGAGGGGAATGGGAGGGACCTCTGGAGCCAGGCTAAGAATCTGGATTCATCCACAGGCTGTAAAGAGCTATTGATGGGTTTTAGGCAGAGGAATGAACTGACTAGATTTGCATTGTTAATTTTTTCAAATTTTAACATGCACAAACACATGGGCGTATAATTTTATGTAAATTACAAAAATAGGATCGTATCATGCATGTTAATCACCACTGTGACAAAATACCTGGGATAACTAACTAAACAAAGACAAGGTTTATGGCAGCTCACAGTTTTGGAAGTTTCTGCCTGTGGTCAGGCCACCAGGCCTATGGTGAGGGAGCACATCATTCAGGGAACACATGGCAGAGAAACATGTCACCTCATGGTGGCTCGGAAGCAAGAGAGAGACAGAAAGGGGCTGGAGTTCTATTATCCCCCTCAGGAACACTCCACCAATAACCTAACTTCCTCCCCTTAGGCGCCACCTTCCCACCACCTCCCAGCAGTGCCCCACTGATGGCCAAGCCTTCATACATGGGCTTTTGGGGGACATCCAAGATCCAAACTATAGAATGATGCTTGCTGATATGATTTTTATTACAATTTTTACAATTTTGTAAATTTTACAATTTTGTTTGTTTTTTTTTTGCTCTTTTATCTTTGTTCTCTTGACTTTCTCCTTCCCATTCTTCTTCTCTCCCCACCACTGTTGACCTTCGGACCTTAGTAACCTGCGTTAACTACCTCCTGTACATTCACACAACCATATAAACACATGTATGTGTGCATGCACACACACACACACACACACAACATTGACATCTACAAAGGTTTATGTGAATAGGTTCATATAAACAGGATCATATTACATTTTTCTGAATCTTGCTTTTTTCACTCAACTGTGAGTCATACAAATGCTTCTAGGTCAATTTTGTTCCAGATCACAATTTTAATAGGGTCATATTTTATCATGATATGGCTGTTCCATGATGAACTCAACAACTTTTTTGTTTTGTTTTGTTTTGTTTTTGGTACTGGAGATTCAACCCAGGGATGCTTAGCCACTGAGCCATATCCCTAGCCCTATTATATATATATATAAATTTTTTTTGAGACAGGACCTTGCTGAGTTGCTGGGCCTCACTAAGTGGCCATTGCTGGCTTTGAGCTTGCAATCCTCCTGCCTCAGGCTCCCGAGTTGATAGGATTACAGGTATGTGCCATGATGCCCGGGTCAACAACTTCTTTAGAAATGGACAGTCGTGCAAACACCAAGGTTTTGACATCTGAACAATGCAGCCCAAAATACTCTTGTACATAGGTTGTTTGTGCTAGTATTTTTATAAAAGAAAATAGATTCTCAGAGATGGGAAATTAGAGTAATCTAGTACTGGCAGCTTTCACTTTTGAGATGTTTCAAGAATGCTGTCCAGTGGGGTTGGCAAAATTTTGATCTGAACAGGCAGTTTATGACAGCACCCATCTCCCCACATCCCTGCCAGCAAGAGGTGTCAGAGGTGTTTTTATTTTTTTCTAGTCTGAGGGGAGTAGAGCATCATCCCTTGTTTCTTCGACCTCTAGTGATTGGCAGTCTCGTTTCCCGTGTTTATGGTGGGATTTTCTCATCTCTGTAGTGCACACTCACCCACACCCACTGCACATTTTCCGAAGTTTACCTTTAACATCAGCACACTGTAAACTCTACACATCGCGAAATTTAACTCCAAATTACCATTTGCATGAGAAATCTAGAGGGCAGAGAAGATCAGCTTACTAAACGCACATTATCAGATGTGAAAAATCTGGAAGCTATAAAGGAAAAAGTAGAGACATGTGTCTACGCAGAAACGAAAGCTTGTGCCATGAGCAGAGTACCTGTCGGGAATTTGCAAGTTTAATGAATCACTGGGCTACTGCTGGGAAAACGGACTCAAGGGGAGATGAGGAGATGAATAGGAGGTTGCTTCCATGGTCTCCATGACAGAGAAAGGACATGAGCAAATAAAACACATGGCTCTTGCAGGTTGGTTGAATATAGAGGGGTGAGGCATGGAGCATTTAAAAATATAGCTATTGGGGCTGGAGCGGTGGCTCAGCAGTTACAGCGCTTGCCTGGCATGCGTGAGTACACGGGTTCAAACCCCAGCACCACGTACACAACTAAGTGTCAGAGCAACGAAAGCCATGTGAAAAGCTCAATAAAAATTGATTCTCTCTCTCACTGTCCTCTTTTTTAAAAAATAAAAATATAGATGTTCATTTATTTTAGCTAATACTTATTTAACAGGGGTCAAGTAAAAAAGAATATGAGACTAAAGAGACATCAGAGCTGTTTCCTTTAAGGGCTCCACAGCTTATGAGGGGAGCCCCTGGACATGGTGCCCAAATCCTTGGGCTTTGATTTCCTCCTCTGTAGCAATGGCCATGCCGTCATCTGTTGCTCAAGGTAGCTGAGATTAAACGAGCAGGTGCAGAGCAAGACCCGCACAGAGGTCGCCCTCAGTGCACCTGGGCTTTTGGCTTCCTCCATCCCTCTCTGCTTCCTCCTGGCCACCACCAGTCCAAGTCCATGGCAAATGCGTGGCTTGTCCCAGGACAGTGGTGCCGAAACCTGCCGGGGGCCAGCCCCAGCAACTCTTAGGGTCCCTGGGACGAAGGACAGGTGGAGTCGGTGCAGAGGAACGACTTGAACCTCCGGAGCAAGTTGCAAGCAGACACAGTTCCCTGCTTGAGCAAAATGCTGTCTGTTCTTTGAACTTTTTTATACAGGTGCACAAACACCTGTATGTGCTTCATTATACACTTCTCTTTTCAGGTTCCCGGTAATCTTAAAAAGTATCAACCATTAGTACAATTCATGTCTTCAACCCCCCACCACCAAGTTGACCGTATGTAACTAACTGCTATAAACTTACTTTTTCCTTTAGAGGTTTCTTCAACCCATTACCTCATTTGATAAGAGAAGCATTTGAAGGTTACTGTACTACATTAATCTAGAAGCCCTATCTTAGCCTAAATGGAAAGCCTCTTATTAACTAGGGACCTCATGTGACCATTTGGTTCAAACTGCTTCAGAGCACCAGACATAAAACTATCCACTTTATCATAAATTCATGGTCAAATCCTCATGGACTGTTTCATGCACTGTAAAAAGAAGCCGTATTTTTCAAAAGAATAATGTTGCTCTTAGTTCTTTAAACGTGCTTTGATAAAAGACAGAAATCAAACATTTCCCCAAACTGTTTCCTTATTTGTATTTAAAGCTTCCTTAATTAGCTAGACTTTGTTATAGGCTGTAATAACCCCTATACCCTATTAACTACTAACCTAAAACTATTTTGTTATTATAACCTTACTAGATACATTATAGTTATCCTAGGTCCTATAATTGTTAATTTTATAAAATATTTGTGCCTCCTAATCTATGAACTAAGAAGTTAAAACCTAACTTGTGCAAAAACAAGAAAGGTAAACATGTCTTTTTGTAGATATTTTACCTATACTGTTTCTTTGTTCCTTAGTTTTAATTATTTTGCTTTCTATATCCAATTTTATTTTAAAGTCAGGATAGCTTTATTTTCCACGATTTCTATATGTGTTATTACAAGTACTCTTCTCAACAATCCACAACAGTCGTTTGAGCAATGGAATTCTAATAACAATCAGAGAGTTTCCAGTTTGATTAAATTCATAATACATATAATTGCTAGAAAACAGCCAATTTCTAGAAGGGATGGTTTTGGCAATCTCCTGGAGTGCTGGCTTCGCCAGGCCCTTCCCCAAGTCTGGACTTTGTCAGACAGAAACTTGGTGGACATTGCCTCCTCCAGAAACCTATCAGTCCAAATCACCTAGAAAACTATTTTAAATTCATAGATTCATGGGCACTTCTCTGAAAGGTTCTAATTCTGTTGGTCTGGTGTGGGGTTTGGAAATTATATTTTTAACAAAATGCGCAGGAGACCCCAGTGCTCAGCCAGACTTGGAACTGGTTTCCCCAAAGGTGTAGAATCTAGTAAGGAGAAGTCCTTGAACCTGAGTCTGCATGGCCAGGCCTTTCAGAGGCGCATGAGGGACGTTTGCAGGTGCAACCTAGGGGAGGCCTGGTGGTCTCCCAGGGAAGATGAGGTCAGGTGACAGGGAAGAGTCAGCTGTGTAAAGATGAGAAATCACCTCTGCATGCTCAGCGGGCGTGGCAGGTTGGGGTTAAATGGGGAAGGTTCTGGAATGCTGCTCTAGGGCACTTGGACTTCATTGCACCGGGAATGGAGACTCATCAAAGGTTTTTAAGCAGGAGAGCCACTTGCTAAGAACTTGTCTTAGTAACTTAGTCAACTAGCCCTGGCAGCCGCGTGGAGAATGCACCCTACAGGTGACTGGGAATGTCTTTGATAAAACTATGATCATCCAAACAGCTTTCTTTGGAAAATATACCACTTCCGTGATCCTCCACTCTTTCAAGTTGAGTGAAAGTACAAACAAGAGTGTGGTCTTAGTATTAATAGACAATAGGACAATTTTGCCTTATGCTGTAACTCAAGATAAACACCGGGAAACTGCCGGCTTTTTATTTCAAAATTAATTAGCCATTTTCCTTTAATAATAACCTGGTGTGAAACGTAGCCTGAAAAATGGCAAAAGCTTCAATTAGAGCAACTTAAAAAGGTGAGCTCAACTGCTGGAGAAAGCTTTTGTGCACTTTAAACCGTGGCATGATGGATGTTTGACAAAGAGTGGCAGCAAAAGGTCCTTTTGACTTTCAGACAGCTAAAAAACAACTCAGTATCAGTGACAGAGGAAATTAAAGCAGAAAGGGTTCCTTCTCACGCAGCAATTTCATGGCAGGATTGAAAAGCGTTCTCAAATTCCAGACTAGCGGACAAGCCCTGGGGCTGGATTGGGAGCCTGTGTGTGCACCCAGCCGAGGACACACAATGGCATTTGGAGGCTTTGCTCCTGGAGACAGCCTCCTCTACGCAGAAAGGAGGAGGGAGCGGGGGACAGACACTGGTTAGAAAAGATTTACTGTTCTAGGCATGCAGATGACAAGGGCAGATCCCTAAGGTGGCTGGGTGAATCAGAGGAGTATTTACAACACTGGGCCACCTCCCCCATACACCAGGAGACCTGAAACACTGCTAAAGTGCAAGCAGGGCTCAGAGCCAGTCCTCCCTGGATGAGCAGGACAAGGACAGGAAAGGGTACTTCAGGAAGGAGCAGCCCAGGACAATTCGCTATTGAACTTGTGCAGCAACATCCTTGAACATACAGATTCTATCTCCACGTCTCTAGGATTGGCATGCGTGAGGAAATCTATACTAGCTCAGACTAGGAGTTTTCTTTGAAAACAATAAATAACTTAATTTTTTTCTGATTATAAAAGTATACATTTGTGGTAAAAATTCTGGAAAGGAGAAAAGTCTAAAAATTTTCCATAGCGCTGGCAGCTCAGTAATAAACACTGCTAATATTTGGAAAAAATATCTAACATCTCTTTATTCGTGAAGACTCAAAAAGATAGATAAACAATCTTTTGAAAACGAGATAATTCTTGGAACCTATTTTTTCATTCAATAATCTGTTGCGGACATGGTAAAATGAACAAATATAGATATGCATCATTTTTATTGGCTGCATAGTATTTAGATGTAATTTAATTATTACTCTTAATAAATCCATTTTCATACAATTCCCTTTTAAATAAAAATAGAACATTAGTAAAAGTTCAGAGTTACAACAGATGAATTACTTGGGCATGTTCAGCTTTATTACAATTTACAAACGATTCCTTCAAATAGGTTGTGTTATTGTAGACACGGCTGCATGGAAAGATTGTATGAGTCATTTCTCATTAAACAATTCTCTTTGGACTAACTTTCTGTTTTTTCTCCATTATAAATGATCATCATGTATATCTTTATTTACATATATTTTTTTGCACCTACATTTTTTGCACACTTGTCCAAGTACTGTGTTGAAGGGTAAGCCACAGAGTAGGCTGTTCCCAGGTCACAGCAATATCCACAGCTGTTTATGGATATTGGAGGCTTTGTCTGTTCGGGGTCCTGTCCCCATCTTTCCCGTGTAACAAACAGACTGTGATGGACGGACAGGAAGGAGGCACCTACTCCCCCTCACTTGCCAGGTGATGAAGGCAGGGCTCTCCCTACTCCTAGGCATGTCACACAGTCCCGGCTACTCAAAGAAGAACCAATTCCTCCTGGTGCCAGACAGTGGCTGAAGATGGGCTCATGACCCAGCTGAGTCCAGGAAGAGCCAGGGCCTGGGCATGGCCTAGAACTCCAGGGAAGCAGTTGATAGAGCTACTGCTATCGCCATAGGACAGTGGCATCCAGGAATAAAGCTATTGCTCATGATGGCCGAGATAGCCAAGCTCAGACAGAGACAGACACACTTAGTCCCTGGACCCAGACATCCTTCAATTTCAATTTCGGAAGAAAAAAAAATAGTGATGTGGGGTTTTTGAGATGAGGCCGGATTCTCTGCTCCCACTGGAGAATGGAGTCTGGGCCACTACAGATTCCAGCAGCCAAAATAGCCCACTTCTAGTGTTTGCAGCGATTCCAGCTAAAACTGGGAATTTGGACTGGCTGCAGGTGTCTGCAGACAAAACAGTGTTAGCAGCTCTCCAGCTAAAAGCTGGGTGTTGCAGCTCTTGGTGTGGTGGAAATTCACCCCGGGAATTCGGCACCTATCTTCTGGGTTCTTGTCTCACGAATCTGAAGAATAAAATCCGCAGACAACCATGGAAGGTGAGTAAGAGGAGTAGGATTTATTTAAGGAAGGAGAGCAGAGACTCCGCAAGGTGGAGGGGCACCTGGAAGCAGGACACCCTCTAATGGAGGTCAGGCCAGGGGTTATATTGATTTGGGGCATGAGCATCATTAACATTCATGCAAAGCAGGCATTGAGAAATGCATCTACATCATTGGTTGAACCCTATGCAAAGCAGGCATTGAAACTAAGCACCAAAGTCATTGGTTAAAATCTATGCAAGACAGGTAGCAATTCTTTCCAAGTTCCCACCTGTGTCCACCCCCACTTCTTAGTTTTCCTGCCTCAGGGACAAAGGAGTTGCTCCCACAGGTGAGCCTCATGGTCATTTGCATATGAAGGCCCTGAGCATGCCCTGTCAATCACTCTCTACCAGCTAGCTCTTGGATGGGCCCTTTGTCCTGACTACCCAGCCATTTCACTCTCTCTCCTAAAACTGTCTCAGTAGTTTTTGAATTTGTTTCTTAACTCACTGTAGTTGTCTTCCCGTCTCCTGTAATTTAAACAGTGTGAGAACTGGCCTGCCCCAGGTCCCTGGTTGCACCTAGAGGTCCTGCTCAGCTTTGGGTCCTGTGACTCCTAGGACTTGAGCAGAACCTGGGGAGGGAGACACAGGCTCACAGGCAGCACGGAGCTGGGAACTGAAGTCCCTCCCAGGCCCGTGCAGAGAGGAGACACCCACAGTGGCCCTGCCTCACATCCTTCTAGGTCCTGAGTACGAAAGACCCCATTTTAAAAGTGCAAGCAGGGAGGGTCTCATGGACAAGTAAGGGTGAGAAACCCTGGAATGAAGAAATGTAAGCAACTTCCGTTTCTAAAATTTCTGCTGAACTTTTCAGAATCATGAGCACGCGAGTGTGCATCAGGAAGGGTGCATCAGGAGTCTCCAAGGGCCCGTGCAGTCTGAGCCTGCAAAGCACAAGGGGGTCCCAGGCCAGGCAGCCAGCAGGACGCCAGGTGGCGTCCTGGGCTGCACCTGCCTAGCTGGAGCCCACAGGCCAGTCGCTTCCCTTCCCTGAGTCTCCTTCCCTCTTTCCTAGGGAGGGCAGCCTGTGCAAAGTGCAGGAGGAGCCCTGGAAACACAAAGAGCTGTTACTGTTAGGCTGGCTGGGGGCGTGGCTTCAGTCAAGGCCATGCTGACTGGCTAAGGGGCAGGGAAAAGGGCAGCTTGCCGGAAAAGAACAGCCAATCAGGACGCTGGTGAACAAGCTCCGATGGATTGACGGATCCACCAGCCAATCTCTGAAGGACCAACCCCAGTTAGCCAGCAAAACCAGCTACCTGGAGAAGGTCCAAGGCCATTTTCCCTGCCTGCCATTCTCCCTGCATGGGACCTGTTTTTTCTGTGCTGGGGTCACTTCCCACGCCCGCCCTCTTATGGCGGCGCAGCTGAAATTGGCCTGAGAGCAACAAATCCAATAAACGTCTCCGCCTGAATTTACACCAGTATCATTAGTCCTTTTTTCTATTTTTACAGTTAACCCCTTCAGCTCAACCCCCAAAATGTGCTTTTCCCATTATTCCCTCACCTGATGACGCCACGTCCCCATGGGAGTGGAAGCTTCCTGCATCCTAGGGAGGCAGGCTGAGAGGAAGTGGCCGGAAGGGGGCTCAAGCAATTTGACCAGAGACATCAGCAGGGATCTGAGGTCACCTAGACCACCGCCTCCACGCTGAGGTTCTTCAAGGGCGAGCTGAGCTCACGGGCACACGCTGTGATCTAGGATCATTTCCTTCTTTCTTTTTCTCTTTTTGTCCCTTTGGAATTCAGTTTCAGAATGGGGTTTTCAGTTAGAACAGCGCATAGCGTAGTAAGGACTCTTGGGCTGGAGGAGGAAAAGGCCAGTGGACAAGAGTGGGGTTGTTTACATTAACTGTTCACAGGGACACTGCCAGACACCCCAGCCTGTGAGCTTCTGCCAAGATCATTTGTTTGGGGCTGTTACCAAATACGAACAGTTCCCTTAGGGTGAAAATTCTCCTCTCTGCAGGTTCTGTGTCGCCCCAGGGTTCACCCACGGTGCAGTGAATCAGGGCTGGCTCTTCCACCACCACACTCAAGCCCAGGAATGTGTCCAGGGAGGGCTCTGTGTGCTTGGTCCTAGCTGGTAAGGAGCCTTCCGGGTTTTTTCTCACTATTAATACTTCCTAGTGTGTTGCAGTCAGACCAACGGTGGTAACAGGTCTTTTAAAATACCTGGTAGCTATGTGTACTTATTCGTATGTTGGTAAAAGACCATTGTGATAAAAAAGGGCTTTTTGAAATGCATTTAATTAAATTTCTAAAAGTGGGAATATTTTCTAAATATTAAGCAAATAACAAGGCAGCTGGTACATGCATATGTCAAAACCTGTGTCCCTGCTACTGGAAAAGCAGAGGTTTGGTCCCTGCCCTACGGCATGGCCCCAAGGGCAGGTTCCCCCTTGCTCTTGCCTCATTAGTATCTGCCAAAGCGTTGGTGTCCCTCCAGGACTCAGAGCAAGTGCTGGGCTGTTGCATTTTTATTTCAATATTTTAAATATTTGGGCTGGAGCGGTGGCTCTGTGCTTACAGCGCTTGCCCGGCATGCTCAAGTACACAGGTTCAAACCCCAGCACCCACGTACACAACTAAGTGTCAGAGCAATGAAGGCCATGTGAAAAACTCAATAAAAATTGATTCTCTCTCTCTCTCTCACTGTTCTTCTGTCTTTAAATATATATACATTTAAAATATTCAAATAGTAGCACGCACCGTAGTTAAAGTTCAGAGCTTACAGAGGAACAAAGTTCTAAGCGAGCCTCCCTCCCTCCCTTCCCCCAGTCAGATCCTCAGCCTCCAGGGTTAACTTAGCACCTGGGATCTGACTTTTAGGAGTTGAAAATAAACAGGGCCAAGAACAGAGCCTTGGTGTAAACCCTGGGAACCGCGATGCACCGAGAGGTCAGGTCATAGCTCAGCCTTTCCCTTGGCCTCGTACCAGAAAAGCGTCCACATCATGAGGGCACAGTGCCCTCTTCATCCTATTAGGCCTTTCCTTGAACTTGAACTAGAATGCAAGACCTCTTCCACTGGGGGATCACCAAGACTCAGAGAGGGATTGAGCAGGGAGCAAACAAACCAGAGTCCAGAGTCATGGTGACATTAAGGTCTCCTCCACTCCTCCAGCTTTCCTTTGGTGACATTTCTGGTATTCTATTTCCATCCTTATATTATTCTGTGTGGTACACAGGGATGAAACACCATAGTCCCACATCACCCTTTGTCCCCATTAACTGTCTTCTCGGCCACTGGCAGAACAGCTAAGTACGCCAAATGCAGACAGGGCAAGGACCTGACCTTCTAAAGCTGACCTGTGGGGACCTGTGGGAGACTTGGACATGTTAGGACTCATGTTTGGTCTCACCTTGCCAAGTCTTAGGGTTGGGAGGACCACTCCAACTGATCAGGATTGGATGTAAAAACTTGGTTAAAATATAGATAAAAGATGGGGCTGGAGCAGTGGCTCAGTGGTTATGGCACTTGCCCCGCATGTGCAAGTACATGGTTTCAAACCCCAGAACCAGGTACACAACTAAGTGTCAGAGCAATGAAAGCCATGTGAAAAACTCAATAAAAATTGATTCTCTCTATCTCTCTCTCACTGTCTTTCTCTCTTTAAAAAAAAAATAGAGATAGATGATAAATAGATAGATAAAAGAGATGAACAAGAGCTTGCTTATTAACCAGTGTGTCTGGATTGTGTTTCTCTTCCAAGAATTTTCATGAGCTTAAATTCACAGTATTTTAGAGTTAAATATTTAGTGATCAGCAGTCACTAGCTATGGTGTACCTACCTGCTGTGGAGCAGCAGGCATGAGAGTGATTAGCAAAGGTGCAGAAACCTACCAATCTGGCTTTCAAGTGTTGCTTGCTGGGGCTGGGGCTGGAGCTGAGATTCAAATACAAACACCCAGTTGTTGTTTGCAGAGCCTGGGGATTAAGCGCATGGGGTTTGGAGTCCGTCAGATCTGGGAGCTAATCTCAGGGCTGTCACTCACCAGGCGCATGATCTGACCTCTGTAAGCATCAGTTTCCTTGCTACTGTGGTTTGGATCTTGAGTGTCCCCGGAAGGCTCATGTGTCAAATGCTTGGTCTCCAAAATAATGCTATTGGTGGCTGGTGGATCCTTTGAGAGGTGAAGCCTATGAGAGGTCTTTGGATCACTGGGGGCATAAAGGGGACTGTAGGACCCCATCCCCTTCCTCTTTTCTCTTTGTCCCCTGGCTTGTGATATAAGTGGTTTTACTCTGTCATAAGTTACCAGCACAAGGTGCTGCCTCTCCAGAGGTCCAAAGCAATGGGACCGATCTAACATGGACAGGAACCTCCAAATCTGTAAGCCAAAATACACTTTGTAATCTTCACAAGTGAGTTATCTCTGGTGTTCTACCATATTAATCGAAAGCTGACCTAAGACACTTGTTTTTGAATATAGGGCAATTAATTCTACTTTGCATGAATTTTGGAAGGATCACATGAAGAAAAATGTGCATGGTCTACATTTAAACTGTAGCCTCATCCTTCTGAGTACATCATTTTGGAGAATGAAGATTCATGCCTCGGAGTGAAAGGGGCATCTTTTCACACACAGCAGAATGCTTGAGTCCAGAGTGTTCTACAAATCAGAAGCATAGGGTTGAGGAACCCGCACTAATGCTAGAGAAGGGGGTGCATGAAGCTTCCAGGGGCTTCCAAGGAGAAGAGATGTTCCAGGGGTGCAGCAGAGGAACCCTCACAAGAGGCCAATGAGTGGGGAGGGGTGGCTCATCTCCAGCTCCACCCACTGTGAATGACAGGTAGGGAGGAGACTGTCTCTTGGAGACAGCAGAGTTAGCTTCTATAGGATCATGAGAACTTTGCCTTTTCAAGGACTGATCCTGGGTTCAATTTTTTCCGAGAAGAGTGTTGGCTTCAGGTGTTTGTCATCATGGAAACAGCCCACATATTGAACACATGGACACCAAGGGTTGAAAATAAGCTTTCAGACCTCCTGAGAAATTTTGACTTTTTAGCTACTTGAGAAAAGTTTCAAGCTATTTCAGTGGGGTAACAGAAAGCAAAAATGCCAATTTATACATTGATGAGTCTTGGACATATTTGCCTGTAGCAACCAAAGATATGGATGACGTGAAGCTAAGAGAAACTAACCTTCCCTGGGGTTGTGTGGCTCCACATGAATCCATGGGACACAGGGACCTCTTCCCTGGCATGAACACAACCTTTCCATGATGTAGTCAATTCATTTTTGATGTTACCACTCAGAGTTAGCATCAGACTGAAGGACAGGAACCCCTGCAAAACTGGGTCACTTCAGATGCCAGCCACACGTTCGGGGATCTCTGGGTTGGTCACCTGCACTTTTGACCAACTGGTTCTAAGAACAGAAGGTTCCCTTGAGTTCCCAGAGTTTTGATAACTCACTAGATTTACTCATAGAACTCAGGAAAGAAATATTTAAAATAAGTTTTATCATAACAAATTAAAATTAGGATCAACCAGGGAAGGGAGTGGGAGTTCCCACGCTCTTCCCTGGACCATCAGGGGACATCAGCTTCCATCCATCAACACGACCACCAACGAGGAGGCCCCATGAAGCTTCAGTGTCCAGAATTTTCAGTGGGCCTCCATTAGGTACATGTGGCTAGTTGAATCATTGCCCACACTACAAGCTCAGTCTCCAGCATGTGTCCCTCCCACCTCCCGTGGAGGCCAGGCTGGTTCAAGGACCCACCTTCTAGTCACATGGCTGATCTTTCCAGTGAGCAGCCTCATCCTGAGTCATCTCGCTAGGATAAAGCTGCATGTGATCCTAGGGGCTCCCGGATAACAAAGACACTCCGGTGACTCAGGAAATTCCAACAATTTAAAATATCCCTCCCAGGAACCAGGGGTCACGGACAGTCAGACTTTTAATTAAACAGCAGGCCTCCCACTCTGGGACATCCTGTGAGAGAAGAGAGAAAGGCATCAGGACATCTCAAAGACTGAACTTTTGTCTGAAAGCCATCACAAGAGAATAATTAAAGAAACCCTGAAACAAAATGGGACTTCAAGAAGTCCAAGAACCCAAATTCAAAGTGCTTTTTTTTTTTTTTAATAACTAAAATACTGTTAATGGGCCATTGTCCAGCCACTCCACAGTCTCAGGGCTCAGGGGAAAGACCCACACAGTTTAGAATCTTCTAAAGTGATGGGCACTAACCTAGCAATGAGTTTCTGTAAATCTCAATGACAGTGTAGCAATTTAGAACAAGGAACACTTTGATTAGGTGATTCAGAATCATGGGACCAGCTCACCTGCAGAGCTATATGGAAGACCCCGGTGCTATTGAGGGTGGAGTGGGGCAGCGTAAACGCCATCTCTTCTCCTCCTGTTGGGTTCTTCTCCATGCTCCCTGTGGCCCTCCAGCCTTCCGTCATCAAAACAGGATCTTCCTGCCATATTTGTTTATGCAAAGCCTCCTTGATATCACAGTGTGCTGTGGGGTGAGGCCCCCCAAGGTCATCTTGTTCAACTTTTGTAGATTAATAAGTTTTCCTCAGGACACAATTACCCTCAGATCTGAGGGTGAGTCATTGCTGCAAATGGTTTTTCTTGTATTTTTATCCACTTTCAAATTGATTCGAACCAGCTGCTTCCAGGGAGTCCAAGTTCTTAACTTGCTCCAGAATTTGGCCAGGACACTTTGGTAGGCTGTGGAAAGGCTCTATGCAGGGGCCTAATTAAAAGGCTGTCATTCAATCCAGCCAGTGTTTATTTCTCGAGGCATGTGTGACTAATTGCAGTCATTAGATGCTTAGTTGTCTGGGTGGCATGTCCCGCGTGTTGTTTTCTCGACATTTGATTGTTCAGGGGGAGCCTTTACACATCTTTCATCAGTGGAGTGTGTACAAAGGCTGTAAGGTCCTAGGAGTTATAGCTGGAGACAGGGAGGAGAGGCGGAGCTCCCGGACACAGTGCCACTTCGGTATCAGGCAGATCTCCATGGTTTTATTTTATTTTATTTTCCAAGATCATTAAATCAAAAGACAGCTGTCCCAAAGCTCAAACCTGTGGTGGTACATAACGTCAGCTTCCATCGCTTGGCACCCAGTGTCTGCCTTATATGGTGACCTTTCAGAATCTGTCCGAGGACCGTCCACCGGAGCTAGACACACAGATGGCTTCCTAGCCATGTGCACCCAACCCCGTTTTATCTACCACCACCACCGTGGACAGCTTAGCCAGCAATCTGTCAAAAAGCCAGGTTGACTACTTTGGGAGAAGCCATTCAGAAAAAGAAGAAATTGTATCAGCTGCCCAGTGGAGCACCCTGCCTGCCACACAAGGCAGGCTGGGTGGAGATTCCATCTGTTTTCCCTCGGGAGTGCTCCTGAGTCCTCACATGCCCGGTGACAGGCATGCCTCAGATCGTAATGCACACCTATGTTTATAGTCGCATCATTCACAACAGCTGAATTCTGGAACAAGCCCAGGTGCCCATCAGCAGACGAATGGCTAAAGAAAGCACGGTGTATGTACACCATGGAGTTCTATTCACCATCAAGAAAGAATGAAATCATGGGAAATGGAGAAGAAATGGCTGTAGCTGAGCAGAGTGCATTGGGAGGGAGTTGGTCATCACTTGGACTAAGATGGTGATGTTAAGAGATTCGGGGTACCGCAAGGAATCAAGCAAGTTGTTGGAAGAGGCTCACCGAGGCAGAAGGGTCTGCTACCCAACCCAACAAAATCTGGCAAAATCCTTGGGCGGACAGCCTACCTGTTTCTATCCCAAACACAGCACTTTCCAGTAGATCCAGAAAGCGTCATATTAAGCAAAATAAACCACACTCAGAAGATCCAAGGATGTATGTTTTCTCTCACACATGAAAACTAGAGAGAGAAAAAGTGGGGCAGTAGCAAGCAGGGGGTTGGGGGAGTCTTAGAAAAATAGAAGGAAGAGTAGTTGAGCAGAGATCTGGGGATGGAGAGGGAAAGGGGAGGCCCTAGGGAATTAAATTGGCCAAGGGATGTTTCTTGTATATATGAATATATGACAAGTCCACTGTTACATAGAATTATGATGCATCAATTAAAAGAAGAAGAAGAAGAAGAAACAATGCCATGCTCTGTATCTGGGAATATCATTAAAAGCCCTGCCCAAAATTAGTATGAATCTTGGTGAATGCTGAGCCAACACCCCAATGCGCTGGATCCCCCCCCACCAGCAGCCGCAACCCTCAGTGATGTCACAGATCTACCCGTCGCTAAGCAGAATCATCCATCTCCCCAGCCCATCTCCCTGCTGACAGCCCCAGCCCCTGACCACCCATCCATCCTGATACCTGGAGACGGTTCCTGATAGTTCCCTGCTCTTGCCCACAGAGCAACCCATCAGCAGGTTCAGAATTCCCTCTCTGAACTTTTAAGTTCTTTCTCTTCTATCTCAACATTGTGAGAAATAGAAAGCCCAGTGGTCCATTTTCTGAATATAATATTTAGCCTTAAATGGAATGTAAGAACCATTCATAGCCACTTTAACTAGAGCCCTTCCCTTTGCCCTCCACAATTTTGTTTTATTTATTTTTATTTTTTTAAATTTTTTTGATGAGAGAGATGGACAGTGAGAGAGAGAAAGAGAGAGAATCAATTTTATTTAGTTTTTCATGTAGCTTTTTTTGCTCCAACACTTCATTATAAACGTGGTGCTGGGGTTTGAACGTGCATCCTTGCGCATGCCAGGCAAGTGCCGTACTCGCTGAGCCACCGCTCCAACCCTGTGACCTCCCCAATTTTAAATTAGCCAGCCACATAGATTGTAACCCCAAGTTCCCATCAGAGCAAGGGGCAGTGCCGTGTTTGGGATAGAAACAGGTAGGCTGTCAGCCCAAGGATTTTGCCAGATTTTGCTGGGTTGGGTAGCAGACCCTTCTGCCTCGGTGAGCCTCTTCCAACCACTTGCTTGATTCCTTGTGGCACCCCAAATCTCTTAACATCACCATCTTAGTCCAAGTGATGACCAACTCCCTCCCAATGCACTCTGCCTCCTTCCTAACTGCTCAGCTACAGCCATTTCTTCTCCACCTGCCTCCACCTAACCCTGGGCTGACTTTTAAAACACAAATTGTGTTGCTGCCCTCGTGAAAGCCTTCTGGTGACTCCCACTAATCTCAGGATCACGATCACCAACCAGATGTTGTGTGGCCTGTCCTCTGTTTTGGACGCTAGCAGAAGTTAGCACTCCACTCCCTTTGATGATAACCCTGACTCACCCTTCAGATCTCAGCTCAAAAGTCACCTATTCAGACGCCACCCAAGACGGTGGCTGGCAGCCTGTCACCCTTGCCCTTGGCTCCACACCCTCCTTGGACTTCGAGCTCTGGAAGGGCAGCACCCAAGGCCTAGAGGAGTGTGAGGCTTGTGGAGAGCTGGAGGTGGGGGTTCCATACATCTCACTTTAATAAATGGGTTCATGTACAAATGACAACATGCAAGACCACCTTTGACATTGTTATGGAAGACCACGTGGTGCTGCGCCACCTTGAACTCCATGCCAGTGTATGATCTGGACTTTGCCTTTGGAACAGCAAAACCTATAGCCAGGTATCTTTTCCTTCCCTCTCTCAAGCAGAAGAGCAATTTCCTCATGACTACTGATTGGGACTTAAAGGAAACCACCTGCTGGCTTTTAAGTAGTAGGTATTCTTTGATTCTGTTCATCAAAGTTTCAAATCTATTGACTCTAGATCAGACTTCTCAGACAGGCTGTAATTTCTGTAAACTAATGTGAAATAGTTTCTTTTGCATCAGACGCTCAGCTTGATCCTGCCCCTCCATGTCTGCAGAGAAGCCACCTACCCACTGCTGGACTTGATTGTGGGGTCTGGAGCTGGGCTTCCCTGGAACCTGAGATGTGTCTGCATCCACCAAGCTCACGGAAAACCAGCCATGCCTGATTCTAGAAAGCCCGGCTACGGGGCCAGACAGGGTCAATTTGGGATTTCGTGGGTCCAAGTTCTCTGACACAACTGTCACAGCAAGATCAGCTGACATTCATGAGCCCTTCTCACGTTAGGCACTATTGGTGACATCGGGAAGTAATATCAGAAGCCCCAACAACAGCATCCTGAAGTTACATGGCGGGGACCGTTTCCACCATGCTGATTGACAAGGCCCAGGCATGGGGAAGGGCTTGGCAAGACCACCATTCCAGGAAATTGCTGCTGTTATCTCTCCTGGGAATTGGATATTATCTTATAACGATCATACTTATAACTATGCATTTGCAGATTAAAATTCCAGAAAAAAATTTGTTATTGATGATAAAGATTGTTGTAAAAAGTAATAATACTTCATTAGGGGGCTGGAGCAGTGGCTCAGTGGTTTCGGCACTTGCCTGGCAGTCATGAGGACCCGGGTTCAAACCCCAGCACCACGTACACAACCAAGTGTTAGAGCAACTAAGGCCATGTGAAAAACTAAATAAGTTGTTTCTCTCTTTCTCTGTCTCTCTCACTGTCCCTCTCTCTTTATAAAAAAATAATAATAATAATACTTCATTATGTCTGCGGAGGCTGAGGGAGGATGAGAAATGCCTTTGAAAAATGTATTAATACCACACTAAAAAAGCCCAGATAATCAGAAATCCAACTTTGAAAAATTCTTAAGAAAATTACATTTACAGGAATTACTCTGACCCATGTTGATTCCATCTAGTCCTGTTAATGTTTTACCAGTTAATCAAAGACTTATAATAGGAGATTTGCTGTTCTCACAGTGCAGGGACCACCATGTGTAGCCTATAATATTGGAGGACATTTGTGGTATCCACCTAGAGGATCCCAAGTAAATAATTATAAAGACTCTCCACCCACACACCCACCATTGCTTTTTACAGGAACATATAATGAAAATGGAGAATGCTCATATTAACGGCAAATGGACTAATGTCCAGCGCCTGCCCTTTCTTCAGAGACTTGGATGTAGGGGCTACCTTGGAGATGTGGGACAAGGGAACAAAGAAACAGCATACATAAACAGTTACACAAATATTATCTGAAAATCAAGTGTCCACACTGCATATTATATGAGCGATTAAGGAACATGTTTTTCTACTTCTCCTTTTGCCTTTATTTTTAAATAGTTAAAGTTTCTACTTCTTAGAACATAGTAAGTACACATAACTATTTTTGTAAGGTTACTAATAGTAAGGTGACAACAACATGATTTTAGTTAATTTAGAACTGTAATGCAATGCTAATTGCTTGCTTAGAAAAAAGCACGAAAGCTGGACAATACTGTATTACCAAAGGCAAAAAAATTTCCTAGTAAAATGCTTGTGCAAAAACTTCTAAGTAAATTTAGAAAGCTGACCCTAGTACTCTTTAAGTGTAACACAGGTAGAGGGTGTAATGTCTCAAAAAAGACATTTACGGAAAAATGAAAAGAAACATTGTGGTTAACGTGTCAAGGAAATATGTTGTATTGATCACTAATGTCAGGGATTGCTGAGAAATTTAAAAAGAAGTCAAATGTAAGGAAACAGTTAATGAGAGTATTGTTTTCTACCTGTATAAAAATACATCACAGTAAAGAACAGAGAGCATTTTGCTCAAGCAGGGGTCTGCGTGTGCTTGCAACTTGTCCCGGAGGTTCGAGATGTTCCTCCACGCCGACTCCACTCATCCTTCAGGGACCCAAGAGTTCTGCTGGGGCGGCTCCCGGCAGTTACAGACCAGGGAAAAACACACACATACATCAAGAGCCCTCAGCAGGGGCTGGGTCAGACATGGCATCCAATGTGGGCACGAAAACCTTAGCTCCACCTTCCTCCATGTGACAGTCACCCTTGCAGTTTTAGAGGCAACTTCTACAAAGCCATACTTGAAGAGGTATAAGCAAAGATCTTCTAGTCATTTTGCACCATAGGCGAAGCCATGAAAAACATAAAAGTGGCCTTGGTTGTAAGGTCCTGGGACTCTTGGCACTTGGTTGTACACTCTGTGGTTTTTCAGAGTGTGTTGATTGTCCAGCTGCTCAAAAGTCTGGGAAGTAGAGTTACGTGATGATAAAAACTGTCTGGGAGCCAGACGTGGTGGTGCATACCTGCAATCCCAGCAACTCAGGAGGCTGAGGCAGGAGGATCGCAAGTTCAAAGTCAGCCTCAGCAACTTACGGAGACCCTGTCTCAAAATAAAATTTGTTTTTTAAAAAAAGGTCCGGGAATATGACTCAGTGGCTAAGAGCCCCTGGGTTCAAAAATAAAATAAAATAAAAACTGTCTGGGAACCTGCAAAACCCTTCAAGTCCCAGTCCCATGAGCGGTGCCCCAGGCTCAGCCTCTGCTGTCTGGAAGGTCCATGGAGACACCATCTTGGAGCTGCAGCTTTTCCAGGTTTGCTGAAGAGTTTCAATTAATCTTGGGGAAAAAGCTATGGTGGATGCTCTCTGCCCCCAAATTAGGCTCCTCTGATGGACTCAGCCCCCAGGGATTCCTCTAAAGCCTGCTGTCCCGCCCCCTCATGGAGAAAGTGGTGAAGAACACACTAATCTCTGGGATCAAAGTGGGGAGTGAAACCCAGGAGGCTCCCTCTGCAGGATCAGTGCGTGCTGAGATAACTCCTGGGGCTCTTGGCCCAGGAGGTGTTGAAAGGGAGACCAGAGGCGCCTGCAGTGAGGTCACTGACTGAAACCTCCTCACACCTGTCCCTTGCCACCACTGCGACCCAGCCTTGGCCCCACAGAGCCAAAATTTCCAGTGACCAAAAAATGTCCCGCAGTCCCCCATTTCCCTGCTTTTCATCACCTCCACCACATTTTCCCTTCCGTGCCCCACTCTGTGACCCTCACCTCCTGTCCCTTGGCCACAGCACGTTTGTGTCCACGTTAGTGATCGAAGCTCCCACGGGGGCAGAGTGCAGTAGCTCAGCTTTGTTCACACAGCAACGCACACACAAACATTCCCTGAGCATTTGGGATCCTCTAGACTTTCCAAAGTCCCTTTGTTTAACAAAGAAATCTTCCCCGGGCTCTGTCATCTTCACTCAGTAATCTCATGTTCTGAAAGGACTTCAGAGGGTTCACGGGGAGCGAAGCATTGGATAATTACGCTCTGTTCACGGATTTCTAAAATCACCTTCATCACAATCATCCTTCAGCACTGACTTCCCCTCTGATCCTTACTTATGTATGCGACTCCCTCTCCTGACCTGAGCCCTGCTGCTCCTGCAGTTCCTTCAACCAACGGTTTTGTCCCCTAGTCTTCACTCCGACAGCTTACAAATAGTTTCCACGGATTTCTGTGTTTCACTTTGCGCCTGCTTGTTGGGTTTTTTGGGTTTTTTTTGTTTTTGTTTTTGTTTTTTTGCCTTTGCGAGGTCACAGTGTGCGTGTGAAGGTGTCGAAGAAAGCACACTGTGGTCAGGGATCAAAATCCTCCCACAGGCACAGGGTGACTGATTGTGCAAGCATTTATTCTGTCCTTTGAATTTTCCTGACTTTTTAGGTAAAATCGATGCCCTTACACACACACACACACACACACACACACACACACACCCGCTGCTGTCGAGAAATACTAATGATTTTTTGAAGGAAATTCTCAGGAGCTCCTAGCCCATTATCGGGGGCTAAATTAGTCCCAGCCCTTTCTAGTTTAAACCATTTTTGCCAATAAAATTTCTCATGGCCATGCATTTTTTTTTTTTTAAGAAAGAGGGGACAGTGAAAGAGAGGGAGAAGCAATTTAATTTAGTTTTTCATGTGGCTTTTGTTGCTCTGACACTTTGCTGTGTACATGGGTGCTGGGGTTTGAACTCGTGTACTCGGTACTCGAGCATGCCAGGCAAGCACCATAACCACTGAGCCACCGAGCCACCGCTCCAACACTGTGGCCATGCATTTTAAAAGACTCACTTAGGGGGCTGGAGCGGTGGCTCGGCGCTTGCCCAGCATGCTCAAGTACACGGGTTCAAACCCCAGCACCCACATACACAACTGTCAGAGCAATGAAAGGCATGTGAAAAACTCAATAAAAATTGATTCTCTCTGTCCCTCTCTCTTTAAAAAAATAAAATAAAATAAAATAAAACACTCACTTTACAAACTTATGGCTGAAATTATAGAACAAATGCAAAAGACGTTGAAAGGAGCACTGAGAATGATAGCTCACCATGTTGAAGGCTGCTC
>PVKS010010000.1:0-61848 GCA_004027875.1 Aplodontia rufa | reverse complement strand
CCCATTCATTTATTCTTGACTTTGCTGCTTGAGCCATGGGAGTTTTGTTGAGGAAGGCTCTGCCGACTCCTATGTCCTGTAGTGTTGGCCCTACTTTTTTTTTCTAGTAAGTTTAAAGTTGTTGGCTTAATATCCAGATCTTTGACCCATTTTGATTTAATTTTTGTGCAGGGTGAAAGATAAGGATCCAGCTTCAGTTGTCTACACATGGCTGTCCAGTTTGTCCAACACCATTTGTTGAACAGGCTATCTTTCTTCCACACTATGCTTTTGCCCCCTTTATCAAATATCAAATAGTTAAAGACATGGGGGTTTATCTCAGGATCTTCTATTCTCTTCCACTGGTCTTTGGTTCTGTTTTGATACCAATACCATGCTGTTTTTGCTACTACAGCTCTGTAGTATAATTTCAGGTTAGGGATTGAGATAACCCCTACTTCTTCCTTCCTGTAGAGTACAAACAAAGTACTTTCACTGAAAGTATTAGATCTCACTGTTCTGCCCATTTTAGGAATAATAATATTTTCACCTAAGCTACACTTTACCTATAGCTATATGATAGAAGTAAAAGATTGTGAGAGGCTGGATATGATCAAATTACCTTATATATATGTGCATGAAAAATCACAAAATCATTTTTTGTATAATTAATATGCATCAATAATTATAATAATAAGAAAAAAAGATTAGGATGCCAATGAAAGAGGAGGAAAACAATTCTAACTAGGCAAGATTGGGTGGAGAGGCTGATGAGAGCTGGAGAAAATGGTGCATTGGGCAAGTGCACAGCCGTACAACAAGGAGGTTGTTAAGAGTAGCTCTAAAAACCTTTAGGACAGAGATTCTGTTGATTCCAAGACACAAGATCCATGACTTGATAAAAATCATCCTATGCTGGGAAAAAAGCACTAAGCATATATGATTGGAGGAAGATTTCCTTTACCAGGTTAAATGATATTTAAAGGCTCAACATCTGGTATACTCATGAGACAATGCAAGGCTATACTCCAGTAAAGTATGATGCTGAAAGCTCATAGGCCCAGGCAAAGGCAAGCTGTGTAAGAATATGATCTAGGCTGCTTCAGCCTTCTGCTCACCATGCCACCTGTGCTGGGCACTGGAATCTAATCATAAGGAACTGGTTACAGCTACTCCAACATACCTTGCACCATCCCTCCCTTCCCTGTATTATAAATGAAATCAAACACATGGTCAGGTGTGGGTAAGCAAGGCAGAAAATTTACTTTAGCCAAGGGAGAAAGAATTCATGCCCAGCAAGGAAATCAGGGGTTCTTAATTCCAACCTGACACCATACTACCCTTTGCTCTCATTGGAGGAGCTCTGGTGTACAGTCTGTGCGATTGGCTAGGATGAGGCGGAGGCAGGCGCAAAGAGAAAGTGGGCGATGACTGGGAGAGAGTGGGGGGTGGGGGTCGCAGCCCTTGTGGGGAGGGGCATAGTGAGTCAGCAAAGTTCACCGAAGAGGATGAGTGGGCACCGGAAGGGGTCCTTGGTAAAGAGATAGGCATGCACAGGGTAGGGAGTTACTATCTTCAAGGGGAGGAGGCATCTAAAATAGAGGGAGTGCGTTATACATCAAAATCTTTCAAGTTTGTTAGAAAAGACATCCATCTTACACCTGAAACACCCTTCCCCACCTTGTCTCTTCAGGAAGTCTCTTCTTCCATGATCTTCTAGTTCACATGGCACCACTGTGCACACTTGAAGAAGGCAACTTTCAAGACAGTTCATTTACCTCTGTCTGGAAAATTGTTTAACTACACCAATTTCGTTAAAACAGAACACTTTAAAAATTCTTGCTTAAATTCCACCAATCAGTAATGTCTATGAAATAGTGTTCCTTCTGGGTGGACAGCACACAGCTTGCGCACTTGTCCTTGGTTCTGGATGCGAAAACATCTTGCGAAGCTCATCAGAGACGCCTCCCTATGTGTGCTCCGCTCTGTTTGGAATGTTGGCTACACTGTGGTTCCTATTGGTTCTATGTCTATGGCCCCCAAAAGAAAAGGGAAACATTTTAAGAGAAGAGACTGCTGTTTATTCACTTCTGTAGCTCCAGAGACTAACAAAGCATCAGCAAATGGTCGATGTTCAGCAAATAATTGCTGAAAAAAATAAATGAAGAAATGCTTATATGTCGTATCCAACGTAGGGCCTGCCTTGCACACATGTAGCATTTACCGAATTTAATTCCCAGAAACAGATGTTGGTGGTCCCGGCACTTTTATACCACCTAATTTGAACATTACTCATACATGTATATTTTAAGATATTAATGATAAAACACCAAATCCTGAGTGAGGATATCTTCATCTTCTATTAATGTTCTTTGCTAGCACCTGAGATACCTGAAGTACAGTAGATCCTCAATAAATATATGCTAAGTGAATAAATGCATGAACATGAATGGTCAACGAGTAAATCAAAACAAGAAAAGTATCACCATCATTCTTTTATAGAAACATAGAGATTTCTTTTCTTAATGAAGTATGGACCTTACAGTTATTGAAAATTTTTTCTGTATCATGATAAATGTTTGAGAAAATGTGTTTTCCCTAATTAAAAAAAAAATCTCTCCTCTTAAGAAGAAGTAGTAAAACAGGGAGGTGCAAAACCCCATCACACAAGGTGCAGAAGAAAATGTTGACCTTGAATTTAAAGGATTTTCCTGTTTTTTGAGTAAGATAATGCTTCAGGGCAGACAACTTGTAAACTAATAATTGATAATGTTTCACTTGGCCTTTTTACTGTGACATTGGCAAAAACACTGATTAATGGAGGCAACTCAGAACTATTGCTGCACTCCACTTTCACCAAAAATGATCCAAAGCCATAAAAATAGCTGAAAAGAGGAATTTTGCTTTTAAAGAAGAAAACCAATGTCCAGAAACTATGGCTGGGTTCATGCCAAGTAGATAAACTTGCAGAGTTCTGTCAGTTAAGATTGATGTTAACCATGATGATCCTCATCATGAAAGATGTCGTTTTGTTCCTAAGATCTAGTAAAACTGGAGAGGAAGCTAAGACATGGAGGACTGAAAAACACAGGCTTTCTAGTTAACCCTGAGACACCCCCAAATTCTTCTGATCAGAAGACTCAGATATTCCAATTTCTTAAGATTTTACGACATAAGTTGGTATAGGATCAGCAGATATGATGGTAAAACACTAGTCATGTTAGGGAGGCTTGTTACTGACAAGAACTTTTCAAAGCATTCGCATTAGGTCTAATGCAGAAGACCATGCTTTTTTCCATGTCTGGTGCACGCAAAATGAGTAATGAATGAATGTCCACATTCATTGGGGCCAGTGGACGTTGCATTGCCAGACCATTTTATATATTGCACATGACAAGCCTAACTCTTGGGGCCTTTGGATTCCCGAGGACCCCCAAAACAGTTTAAAAGCTGAAATTGAAAAAAATGGATTTATTTCCAAATGTGAAAGGGGAGAAACGAATCAGTAAGCGTTTAATTGACTATCCCCCCAAAATGTAATATATGCCAAATTTGGTTAGTGTTAAATTTAGAATTCATGAAATTCTTATATTTGAAAACAATATGTAGGTTAGATTTTATCATTTTATAAGTGGTCAAGAAGTCATAGGGCTAGAGTAGTGACTCAATGGTTATGGCTCTTTTTTTTTGAGTGAGAGAGAGAGAAAGAGAGCAGGACAGTGACAGAGAAAGAGAGAATCGATTTTTATTTAGTTTTTCATCTGGCCTTTGTTTCTCCAACACTTCATTGTGTACATGTTGCTGGGGTTTGAACCCATGTCCTCACGCATGCCAGGCAAGTGCCATAACCATTGAGCCACCGCTCCAGCCCTGTAAATTATTATTCATAGCTAAATAATTCTCAACAAAAAATTTACGAGAGAGAAAAAGAGGAAAGAAAGAATCAACTTTATTTATTTTTTTCATCTGGCCTTTGTCTCTCTGACACTTAGTTGGATATGTGATGCTGGGGTCTGAACCCAGGTCTTCGTGCATCCCAGGCAAATGCTCCAACTGCTGAGCCACTGGTCCAGTCCCAATTTTTTAAATACATAAAAATTAAAAGTAACACGAAATGTGGTGCATTTTCATATATTGCATATCACATGCACTGGAAAAGAGGTTGCCAGGGGAAGATTGCTGGCAAGATGCTATCCCTTGTGGTGAAAAAGAACCCAGAACCTGGACCCTTCTGCCTACCTCCTGACTTCTCTCTCAGGTACAAACCATGGGGTACGAGGCAGCAGAGCAAGTGGAACAGAGCACTGAATTTGGAGAGAGACACCAGGTTCAGGTTCTAGGTCGGCTACCTGTTTTGTCAGATGACCTTCAAGGCTGCATCTTAGCACAGTTTACAAGCTCTGTCTGCACAAAGGGGTGTTGAGGTGATAAAGTGAGACAATATGTTAGATTGTATTAGCCTTCACTACAGCAAAATAGACTAAATAGACTACTAGCAGCAATTCCATGTTCTTAAACCAAACGTATAAAAGCACTTTGAAAAGTGTGCATGGCCACAAGGATTAAGATGCAGGAGGGAATTAGAAAGTGGGGAAATGGAGCAAGAAGGGAGATACCAGTAAGTCCCTACACTGGCTCAACAGTGGTGTGAGTGACAAGGAACCACAGCACAGTGGCTTCTAAGTTACAGTCAGACTCTTTTCTCCCTGCTCTGGTACTTTTTGTGTCAACAATTATGTTCTCCTCCTTGGCATTCCCCCAAATTGTTGTTACTTAAAGATCTGTGTAAGACCTTTATGTGTCCCAAATGCAAAAAGAGCTTCTGTTTAGAACTCCTGTTCCCCTGACTCCCACCTTCCCTCCTTCAAAGCAAATGGAAAGAATGGGGTGTAGACAAGTGGAGTGAGGCCAGTAGGCATGATGACACTCTAAAAGGAAGTTCAAGCCCTAACAACTTGCATTTTCTTTGTGCGGGTAACATGCAGAATTTCCAATAGCCTATAAAATATCTTCTCATTGATCTCTTTTAAAATTCTACAACTAGGCAGAGAATGACCACATGTATTCTATATGTATTTTGCCTTAGACAGACATTCTTCTTCTTTTAAGTTTGCATCTTGTGGAAGCACCATCTTCCCAGCTTGCTTTTATTCACAAAGAGAAAGACCCCAGAGAACTACCTGACAGAACCCTGAATGGAGAAGAGACTTCACTCATGGTGAGGAAAATGAGTCCGTTAACACCTTACCAGTTAATAATGATCACAGGTAAAGGGTTAGAAACTCTTAAATAAAAGGGTGATAGAAAACTAACATAGGCAGGTTTTAGTATTTCTCACTCTCAAGCTTCCTGATTTTTATAGCTTTGGGGGTAGAAGCCAGAGAACTTTCCAGAAGGTCCTAGATATTCTCAGAATCCCCTGACACCCCACATTTGCTGGGATGTGGGAGATGGAAAAAGAGAATTAAAAAAAAGGAAGGATAAAGGGGAACCAGCTCTCCAGTCTCTTAACACTCACTTGGTTATGGTTCCTGGCTACTGAGGGTTCCTGAGGCATGGACTGTGACCACCCTGCTAAAGATTAATTCTTTCCTCTTACAAAGTTGGTCTTCAATGTATTTAATAAGGGAGAAATAGGATGTGATTTTTTTCCTCCTTCAGAATCACTCCAGTATGATCAGCAGGATGATTAGCATGGCTCAACCTCAGTTGGGATATTATGGCTTAAATTATTCCTATTAGTTTCCAGCTGACCTTGGAACACAAACAATACATCTGATTTCAATGAAACTTTAGACTTTGTTGTTCTCAGTCAGCTAATGAAACAGTTGAACCTTCCCATGACTTGTGGTAATTATAATAAAGGGTAAGTATTATCACAAATAATACAAGCCAACAAGACAGCAAAGGGATGGGCTGGGAATTGTGCATGAAGATGTTAAAAATGTGAACTGAATGTGAGAAACAATGCAATGCCTGCAAAAGGCTGGTGGATTGATGCTGACATACAAACTCCACCTGGCAGGACTGCTTTTGCGCAATGAGTTTTGGCACAATGGACCGGTTAGGAGAAATACTGTGTTAACAGGAAAAGCCACTTTAAAAGTCTGTTTGATGCTTGCAGCTCTCAAGTACGCTCTAAACATTTAAACCAATGCTCCAAACTGATTAAAGCATTTATGAAAAATAAAAGTGTTTTGCCAGAGGGGAAAATACGAGGGATCTGGGTTGTTGTTGTTGCTTGTTTGTTTGTTTTTACCAAGGTGTAGAGCAGAAACCCCAAATTTGACAGATTTCCCAGTTCTAATTTAGTTTTAAAAGTTTAAGAGTTTATGCCACCCTGAAACAATTCATCCAAACTCAATGGGCTTTCAAATAAAATATAATGACTCTCTTTCCCCAGGAGAGGGAGGGTGTCCTTTCTGGCTGTAGTCCTGGTGCTGAATACTGCGCCTCACATAGTAGATGCTCAGTAAATGAACAACGAAAGCTAAACACCCTAAACACCTAAAAGGGTGGCCCTATGCCTCATAACTGCCACAAGCCTGCTGAACCCCTACTCAAGCTCCAAACCACCATCTTTGAAGATTCCCAAACCTGTGACTCCCAAGTCTCTGGAACCAGGTAGGCCGAGTCTGATTCCTGGTTCTGGTCTTGGGACCTTGAGAAATGACTACCAACACCTCAGTTTCTCCACATGTAAAGTGTTTTTATATAAGGAAAGGAGTAGGGGGGCGTTGTGTGTCCAATGGTGATGACTAAACAAACATCAGCTCCCAGTGCCTTGAGTTGCTTGTCACCGTGTCCTGCAGGGATGTATTTCCCTGTGTTCTCTTTTTGTTCACTTAAAACTCATAGAAGGCAGGGCTCCTGAATTTCTTTCTTAGTCATTCCCAGGTATACAAAGCTCAGGCTCTACACTTGGTAAGTAAGCCATCAATGCTTGCTGGTTTAAACAGACCAAACCAGCCATTTCTGGAGAAGCAGTGAGGCCAATCTCTCTCTCAGTTTTTTAGGAAGGTCCTTCCAGACACAGAAGACCATTTGAGTAAGAAACCTATATATTCCACATCCCATGATTCACTGGGCCAGGAACAAATTAGATTTAATCTCACCAATAATTCTGACATTGTCATGGATTGAGCTTTCTTTGAACAACATATGAATTGACTTGCCATGTGGTTTGGTCTTTTAAAAAGTTTTCCTTTCCTTGTTATTATTTTGAGCCATTTCACATCACTCTTGTATTTCGTTTTCTGAATGAAAGTGACCTCCTTCCCTGCTTATACAACCAGGGTTGGGGAGAGGAGAGGTTTCGAGTGTGTCACTTTCTGCCAAAACTATCATTGATTGGAAGAATCTGGTTTTCCCAAGTTTTAACCACATTTTAAAAACTTGTACAGTATGTTTCCCCAGTTTCTGTTCTAAGTGATGTCATTACCCAAGAATATAAGGATTCAAAGAAAAATCATAATTAAAAAATGCACTTTTAGGCCACAAAAATACAGCATAAAACTGAGGCTATTTTATTGTTTCTAGAAAAATAATTGCTTGTATACTGAATACTTGGTGTTAAGCTCCAGCATTAATCAAATGTAGATGAATTTATAGAACAATTTCAAAGAAAAACAAATACATTTGGTACTTGGATAGGATAAAAATTGTGATGGTGATAAATAAATTACTGAGGTTTGGGAAGCCCCGGGTTACAGAATGTTCCTGAGGTTACTCAAGTGTTCTAGAAGACACAGAGGAGTGCTAAATCCCAAAGGCAGTATTTCCCCTTCCCGGACTCTTCTCTGGGCACCTTCCAGGGCATACAGAGGTGCGGGCAGGTCACAGTGGCCACCCACGAATTATTATTTGGAAGCCTCAAACATTAGCTATGTCATGGCTGTCTTTACACAAGAAAGCACCAGATGGGTCCCTACGGCAGGTGTGCCTTTCCTGCTTTGCTGTAGGAGAGGAAATTTTCTTATGACTCGAATGCAATAGTCTCTTCTCAGCTGAAGTGTTTCAAGGTTCTAGTTGAGGGTTGTCTGTTTCTAGCTTTTCCTGTTAGGGAAATGAACCACTGAATTGCCACCATGAACAGCAGTTTGTCATTCAGTCACTGGGAATTGAAAACAAGGGGCCTCCTGGGTCACTGGGTCTGCTACTTGCCGGTATGGGACGCTTCCTCTCCTGGAAGGGTTATTTCCAGTTTTGTCCACTCGTTTCCTTTCCCAGGTTCTTTTCTGTAACCGTTGCTATGCTGCTGGCAATGTTATTCCTACAAAGCTATTCTTGATAGTCTTCATAGTCTTTCTCCTAGCTGGCTATTAGTGTTGATTCCCCCATGGTAAACTGTGCCCTGTGCATTTACTCCAAATGCACAAACAATTCCTGAGTGCCCGCTCTTGCCAAGGCTTGGGACTGGGCCGGAAGATGTGACGCTCAGGAAGATTGGTTCCTGAATGGCTGGAACTCCACAATGAATGATTTTTATTTTTCTTGCCTACCTCCTGCTGTTCTTTAATTACTCTCAAAGCCAGTCCTAGACTATACTGGAAAATAAAGGCCCAAACCTTGTGTTCAGGGAATCTGCTTCCTCCTCTCTCTCCCTTCCCTGGTATCCGGTGCCCCACATAGGCTCCCTATAAACCAGAAGACCATACAGGACGGTCCCTGTCTTACCTTCATCCCTCATCCTCAAATAACAGATATTAAGCACTTAGAGGTGCTCACAAACTTAATTTGCGTTTTGAACCTTCTTTCTCCTTATGAATAAACTCCCATGTTCTATTAGAGAAAGGAAAGTCTTTCCAAGAGTCCAAACTTGTAGTCCACATTTTACCCAAACAGAAGGTTAGCTTGGGGTAGGAGGTGAATTGGAAAACTCATTCATCTGTGGTCAGAAAACCTAGTCCCAACCATATCACTAACTAGTTGGATGACCCTAGGCAAGACATTTAACCTTTCTGAGGCTTAATTACTTCCCTTTTAGTAGAATTGCTGGTCCTTGCCCCGTGGCTCGCCCAGGCCTATAGTACCAGGGCTCTTTGGAGTACTTTTAGCCACAAGATAAACCTTCTAAAGTCATCTGCACAACTTTGTATACACATGTGTTTGCTGTTTTGTTTGTTTTTGAGGAATTACCTGTAAGTTTCATCATGTTTTCAGAAGGACTCTTAGCTGTTAGAGGTGAAAAACTTCACTGTCCCAAGTTTACTTTGTCAAACCATTGCAATCACATGGGTCAGCTGGCTTCAAAGCCAGGTAGGGAAACCATGGATTGAAATTAAACCTTATATATTCTTTTTAGTTGATAATTTGCCCCTTTATGAAAACCATTCTCAGAGCCTCCATTTGGGGAAGCTCTATTGTGGGCTTCCAGTGAGACAATATTAATTAACAAAACGACTGTGGAAAGTGCCAAGTGCCATACAAATGAGGTGTTATTGTGCTTTTCCTACTTTGACTTCTTTTACTCTTAGCTCCGCATCCTCCATTTCCCACTGTTTATGCTCTGTTCCATAATCATAAAATATTTTTTCTTAGTGATTAGAAAAACTGAAAATCAATATATATAAAACATATATTAGTTATATATAACTATATAAATGATTTTTAACATATGTACTTACATATATACATAGGTATGTCTTCATGGTTTTTTGTGGCTTTCTTTCCCATTTCTCTGTACTGTTTATATTAATTTTTATATGGTATCTAGTATCATATGATCCTCAATAAAGTAAGGCTGTTGTTTACATACTTTTATAGATTCTCTCCTATTATAGAGAACTTTCTCAGATCCTTTGCATGAACACCAATGGTACTGATGAAAATTCTGCTGCTCATATGATTCTTTGTAGGTAATGAAGAAATAAAAAATACCATATACCAAGTATTTCTGGTACTTTTCCCGCTGGGCCCTTGGTAAGGCTATAATTCTTGGTCTCCTTGAACTTAATAACTAAAGTCATGTGACTCCTTGACCAAAGAGGTGTATCACTCACAACCCCCAACTCTTCTTTCCCCTTCTCCTATGGCAAATGTTCCATGTAGTGGCCTTTCAATTGATTTGGATCCCAGAGTTAGGGTGGTGATGACATGGGAGAAAAGCCTCTTTGTATATTCTGGAGATACCTAGCCTCTGTTTTGCTTCTTTCCCAAAGCCTGCACTGCAAAGCTTTATACACAAATCACTGGTTTCTTTCAGAGTGTAATTTTCTGACTTTAGCCTAATGGCCTAAATTTCCACTCTCCGCTACTTCATAGTGGGAGTGAATTCGGGATGCTCCTTTAAAGGATTAGCCTGGCAACTGGCCCACTCTACCCTTCGCATTTAGTGATGTAACTGGGAGCTGTCCTGGGACTCCTGAGGACAGCCTATGCTTACCTCTGGTATCGTGGGCTATGCTTTCCTCTGCTCTGTCTCTATCTGATCACACATGTTTTCTGTATTCTAGGAATTCTCCAACATTTTTGACCCACATATGTTTTACAGCACTGTTCTGCTTTCATTTAAAAAAACATTTTCCCCTGTCATTTCTAAGGGATCTTTGGAGGAAAAAGAAGTAGATGTCCAAGTTCAGCCTGCCATTTAAAAATGGAAGCCAATGCCC
Organism: Aplodontia rufa; assembly: GCA_004027875.1. Lineage (NCBI taxonomy): Eukaryota > Metazoa > Chordata > Mammalia > Rodentia > Aplodontiidae > Aplodontia > Aplodontia rufa. The sequence continues at coordinate 51,259 of PVKS010010000.1, read as the reverse complement.
AATTTTAAAAGAGGGTTATTTCAAATAATAATTTCTAATGGAAAAGGAAAAAAATTAGATTGTTTTATAGAGGACACACATGAGAGCCTTAAGTATATAAGCCATGGGGTTCGAGCAGTGGCTCAGCAGTTACTGCACTTGCTTGGCATGTGCAAGGACCCAGGTTCAACTCCAAGCATCACGTACACAGCTAAGTGTCAGAGCAATGAAAATCAGATGAAAAAATAAATAAATAAAATTGATTCTCTCTCTCTCTCTCTCTCTCTCAAAAGAAAAAGAATATAAGCCATACTCTTCTCCTGGGCATCACATGAGCTTTTTTGCCAAATAATTGTATATAAGTTTTAGAAGCACAACTCAGAAGACCATGAAAATGTTAGGATAGAAGGATACAATAAAGATGATTCAAGACTTGAGTAATAGGGTATTTGAGAACTAAACAGAATTAGGACTATTTATCTTAGCCAAATAAAATTTCAGATTGTCCTAATATAGCAAGGTTTCAAATGCATAAAGCACTAATGTGCAGATCAAATTTTCTGTATTTCTATTAAGCCAAAATAAGTAGAAACTGTCTTTAACTGAAAAAAAAAAGAACTTTAGATGAAAAATACAAAAAGAACTTTCTGAATGTCAAGGTTATTAACAGGTTATTAACATTGGCAATGGAATATCCAAGGAAAGCACAGAAAACAGTTCTCCAACTCTTAGGGAAAAAAAAATTGGGAGGGAAGTTTAATTGCAGCTCTTCCTAAAGATAGGAGCCTACATTAAACTCTGTCTCTGTGGCATTCTGGTTCTCTGAGAGACTAAATTATGATAAGTCTCTGGCACAATGGACACTGGTCACAAGAGTATCAATAAAGTCATAAGTAGACACCTCTTTAATCGTCATTGTAACATTACCTAATTCGTGAGAAGCCTGAAATAGTAATGTGTTATGTTGGGGCATTTTTGCCAACTATTAAAAAGATCACATTTAACTTTTCCATTACGATCTTAAGCCTTCTTTGGAAGTTGTCTTCTTCCCATAAAGTCTTCCCAAATAATGTTTTCCAAGCAACACTTCACAGAATGGCCCAATACATACCCTTCTTATAAACCCAAAGCTGCTAATTTTTCTGTATTCAATTATCTCTAGCAGAGCAGGCTTTCCCCTTTGTTAGTTCGATAGAATTGCCAACATAGAAAAGCATAAAGAGAAAAAAATAGTTTTTAGTAAGGGCAATTTATTTTAAACAAATAAAATTCCAGATTGCCCTAATATAGTGAAGTTTCAAAGGCATAAAGTGCTAATGTGCAGATCAAATTTCCTTATTTTCCCTAAGGCCAAAAGAAATAGAAATCAATTTCAACTGCCGAAGAAAGAACTTTAGGTGAAAAATACAAGAACTTTCTGAAGGTTGGGATTTTTAACATTAGAAGACCCAAGGAAGTTTTTCTGGTTCTTTTTTTAAAAACATGGTAGTTTGGTCATCAAATCTGTCACCATTTCATTTATAGAGATTTTTCAAATTTCTACAAGATGGAGAACAAAAGTTGTTTGTACTTCTGGAAGTATCGTGAAGCTCTTATAAGTCCGAGGTTATTTCTAGAGTTAACTTTCCAGTTTAGAGAGCCCAGAGCCTGCTTGGTGGGTGCTGAATACCTACCTTCTTGTGGATATCATGAAGATCTCATAAATCAGAGGTAATTTCCAGAGTTAATTTCCTGGTTTAGAGGGTCCAGAGCCTGCTTGGTGGGGGCTGGGTACCTACCTTCTTTTGGATGTGGGAGGTGGAGGTGGGTCAGCAGTTCACTTTTACCTAAGTGCCCACAGTTTGGACAACACTGGGTTATCTGGAGGCAAAGAAACCAAAACATTACTGATGACCTCTTTCATTCACTCATTCATATGTTTAAGCCTTAATCAAATACATAGTTCTGGGCTGGAGTTGAGGGAAAGCAAAGGGATGCAACATGGACCTTTAAAGTTGTCACGAGGGCATAATGGTGGGCAGAAAGATACCAGAAGGTACAAAAAGCACAGTTCCTTAAATATCAGGAAAGGACAGAACTCACCTATATTAAGAGGGCTGCTCGTTGCCCCTGAAACCAGATCATGAGGGTAAAAATCCTTAGGTTCCTTTCAGAAGCTCCCTTTGCCATTTTCCAGGGAGGTTCTAACCTCTAAACTGTCCGAACTGCTCCAAAGTCTCTGGCTCTAGGACTATCTGTCTACTAGGTGCAAGGGACCCATAAGCTTGTTTGCACCCTGACACCCAAGGTATGCAGTGAAGCAGAAACATCAGCATCTTCCAGGAACACACAAGAAATGCTGAATCTCTGGCCTTCCCCAGACTTAGTAAGCCAAAATCTGCATTCTAACAACCTCCCCAGGAGATTTCATTGTACAGGAAGGTTTCAGGAGCATTGTCTTAACATATTTCTAAATGCTTACCTGCAAAAGGAGTGAATCTTAGGTTGATTCTTTCCAGTTGCCCAGCTGATCTCTGTCCCTTCCCCAAACAGGAGGATGTTTCTGCTAAAGTCAGTGAGATTTTCATTTCTTAAAAAGCAAATGAGCTTTTTAAGAAGACCTACTTCAAATAATTCAATGACGACGTTACTGAGCAATAAACACACAAATAAACATTAACATAAGAGACAAAATAATCCCCTGAAGTTCAAAGCAAAGGTAAAAGCTTATAACTACAAGCTGACAGGTGAAAAAGTTCTCCCTAAGGACCTGGAATTCAGCTGAGCTCTAAAGGTGTGTTTTAACTTAATCATCTGCAGGGCTTGTTAAAATGCAGTGTTGGGGCCCACCCCCAGGATATTTATTCCATCAATCTGGGGTCGGGGCTGAGAATTTGCATTTCCAACAAACTCACCTTCCCATTTCCATTTGCTATTCTGATGTTGCCAGTCTGGGAGCCACCCTGAGAATCTCTGCTCTAAACCAGAGTTTGTCCAACAAGGGTAGGAGGAGCAATGTTGTCCCTCCACTCCACCCCACTCTGCCACTCCAGGGACATTGGTAGCACCTGCTAACCTTTTTGGACACTATAACTAGGTGCTGCTACTGGCATCTAGTGGATAGAGGCTAGGGATGCTGCTAAACAGCCACAATGCATATGACAGCTCCCCTCTACCCCCAACATCTCCACAACAAAGAATCATCTGTTCCAGAATGGCAATAGTGCGGAGGTTTCTCTAAAGGCCAGTCTTAGCTGCTTAATAGCATAGCATGGAAAGACTTTAAGCATCCTGAAGCCAAGGCCGTACCCAGGTCAAGTGAAGCAGAATATCTGGGAATGAGACCTAGGTGGTAATACTTTTAAACATTTTCCAGGTGCTTCTGATATGTAGCTAATTGGATGACAACTCTTCTAAAGAATGAAAAATGTGTAAACTGACAAATAGTTGAAATTGTGCTAGTCAGTTTGCTTGCTCCCGGATCCATTCTTCGCTTTTCCTTATTCTGCTCAGGTTCTTAGGAGGCTGTCCATGAACCATGTTAGCTAGGCTCCCTTGCCTCTGGTGTCAGGTTGGAGTCAATCAACAATAGGCACCACCTGGACACTGGAGGCAGGAGAAAGAGGGCAGGTTACTTATTTTTCCTATTCCCTCCATGTGTTGCCATGCTTCTGCCAGTAGCTTTGTCCCCCCATAGATACAGCTGGGTGACAGTGGCTGATTTCAACCAGGTCCTAGTCACCCCTTATCCTCCCATATCCCTTTAGGCCTGGGATGGCAAAAGTTTGCTGCTGTTACTAGCTGATGCTTGATGCTTCTACATTCATTGTTGGTTCCCTCATCTTTGCACGTATTTCTGCAAATGATCCCTGAGTTAAAAAGTCATTGCAATTTCCAGGTGAACATGCTGTGTGTTTCCTGCCAGGCAGGATGGCCTTCATGGTCATGCAACCGGTTCAGGGCCATGGGCTCCATGTTCAAAAGGATCCTGTATTTGGTTAGCTCTATGCTGCATGGCTAGGAATTCATACATGTGAACCAAAGCCCGTGCATTGTTGCTCACCTGTCCCTGAAAACTATGTGGTGATTCTGACAAATATAAAGCTATTCTTGATAGGAAGGAAATGATATGAGAAAGACCTGAAGCTTAAAACACATTTGCCATATGTGAGGAACAGCAATACGTGGCTATTTCCAACCTGGTTGGAAAGGATAACCCATCTACAGGCAATCCTATGGTACCTAGGAAAAGCCCAGGACTCTGTCTTCTGCAGGCCAGCCTCATTTGGTGCAGAGCATGCCTAACCTGTGCATGCTTAGATGTGGAGAGTGCTGGTTTAGCAGGGACCAGTTTCCTTTTTCTTCAAGGTTTACAGAGGTGTAATTGTCAAACAAAATTGCATGCATTTAGCATGTATAGTGTAATGATTTGACGTACGCATCCATCATGGGATGATCACCATAGCCAAGAGTTAACACATCCACCACCTCACAGAATTATCATGTGTGTGTGTGTGGTGAGAACACTTAAAATCTACTAGGATTGGCCTTAACTTACTTTGTCAATATCCATCTATGCATGAATATGTAACAACGATTCCCTCATATGTAAGACTATATTGAATGAATAAAAAAATTTTTAGAAGTCTACTTTCTTATCAAATGTACAATACAGTATTAGTAACTATAGTCACCATACTTTACATTAGAGCCCCAGATTTTATAACTGAAAGTACTTCTTGCCCCAAATCTTTGAATTTCACTCCCACCCACTCCCCCAGCAATCACCATCTATTATCTGCATCTATGAATTTGACTTCAATTTCAAATGTTAGTGAGATATGCAATATCCATCTTTCTCTATCTGGCTTATTTTTCTTAATATATTGTTCTCCTGGTTCATCTATGTTGCTGCAAATGGAAAGCTTTCCTTCTTTTTTATGGCTGAATAATATTCATGTATATGAATATATATATTTCATTTGTATATAGGTAAGTTTAAAACATATATATATACATATATACGTATATATATAAAATCATCTGTTAACAGACACTTAGGTTTGGTTAGGATTTCTCGATCATATAGTAGCTCTTTTTTAAGTATTTAATGAGTCTCTGTCTTATTTTCATAATGGTGGTACGCATTTACATTTCCATCCATAGTGCATAAGGGTTCTCTTTTCTGCACATCTATGTTAACACTTGTGTCTCTTGTCCTTTTTGGTAATTGCTATGCTGGCAGCAATATCTCATTGAGCTGTAGGAGTTCTTTATGTATTTTGGATAGTAACCCATTACCAGATATGTACTTTACAAATATTCCATTCCATAGGGGGCCTTTTAAAAACTGTTTCCTTTGCTGTGCAGAAGTTTCTTCAGGATGTTGTGGCACTTATTCATTTTTGCTTCTGTTGTCTTTCTTTTGGTGTCACATCCAAAACTTCAATGTAAAGACCAGTGCAAAAGAGATTTTTCCCATTTTTCTTCCAGGAATTTCATGATTGCAGGCTTTATATTTAAGTCTTTAATTCATTTTTGGTTAATTGTTGTAAGTGACATAAGAGTCTAATTTAACTCTTTTGCATGTAGCTATTTCATTTTCTCAATACCATTTATAATGGTTTGAATGTGGAAAGTGTCCCCCATTGTCAAAGTCCTGAAGGCCTGAATCCCAGGAAAGAGCTATTGGAGGTGCCATGAACTGTTAGGAGGTGGGGCCTAGTGGGAGCTTCTTAGGTCTCTGAGGGCATGCCCCTGAAGGGGACTGTAGGACCCTGACCTGGCCTCTTGCTTTTTGCCTCCTGGTTGAAGATTATGAGTGGTTATATCTGCTACACTCTCTGATGTGATTTCCACCCTCAATAGAGGCCTACCTAAAGCAATGGGGTCATCTGATCTTGGACTGGACCCTCCAGAACTATGAGCCAAATCAACATTTCATCCATATAAGTTAACTGATTGGGTGTTTCAATGTAGTTACATGAAGTTGATTAATATACCATTTATTGAAGACACTACTGTGTATTCTTGGCATTCTTGCCAAATATTGTTCACACTCTGCATAGATTTATCTTTGGACTCTCTGTTCTGTTTCATTGGTCTATGACTGTACTTGTTTTTAAACCCATAGCATACCATTTTGATCACCATAGGTTTGTAATATAGTTTGCAATTTGAAAGTGTGATGCCACCACTTTTGTTCTTTCTCAAGATGGCTTTGGCTATTTGGGGTCTTTTGTGGTTCCATATGAATTTTAGAATTTTTTTCCTACTTCTGTAAAAAAAATGTCATTAGAATTTTGACAGATATTGCATTGAATCTATAAATCAATGAATAGGATGGGCATTTTAGCAATATTAATTCTTTCAATCCATGAACATAGATATCTTTCCATTTATTTGTGATTTTTTAAAAAAAATCCTTTCATCAATGTATTATTGTATTTACTGTACAGTCCTATACCTCTGGTATGATTTGGATTTGGAATGTCCCCCAAAAGTTCATGTGTTAAAGGCAATGCAACAATGTCCAGAGGTGGAGATTTTAGGGAATAATTGGATCATGAGGATTCTGACCTCATCAGTGAGTTAACACACTGAAACTGAATGGGCTAGGGGCTCAGTGGTTATGGTGCTGCCTGGCATGCATGAGGACCCAGGTTCAAACCTCAGCAGCACATATACAACTAAGTGTCAGAGCAACGAAAACCAGATGAAAAACTAAATAAAACTGAGACCTAGTTGCAGGAAGTAGGCCACTAGGGGCATGTCCTGGAAGGGCTTATCTCACACCCAGCCCCTTCCTCTCTTCTCTCTGCTTCCCTGCTGCCCTGAGCTGAGAAGCTCTCCTCCACCACATTCTTCCAACCACGACGTTCTTCCTCACCTCAGGCCCAGAACAATGAAGCCAGCTGACCGTGGACTGAATCCTCTTAAACTAAAAATCAAAATAAATCTTTTTTTCCTTAAGTTGTTCTTATCAGGTGTTTTTGTCACAGAAGTGAAAAGCTGGATAATACAACTTCCTTGATTAAATTTACTAAGTATTTTATTTTTTAATGCTATTGCAAAAGAGACTGTGTTCTTTGTACTTTTTCAAATAGTTTGTTGTTAAAGAATAGAAATGCAACTGATTTTGCTTGCTGATTTTGTATCCTGCAACTTTATTGAATTTGTTTATTCATTTTAGTTTAATTTTAAACACTAAAAGTTTTTTGGTGTAATCTTTCAGGTTTTCTATATTAAGATTACATTATTTACAAATAGTTTTACTTCTTCCTTTCAAATTTGGATATCTTTTATTTTTCTTGCTTACTTGCTCTTAGAACTTTTAGTACAATTGTACAATTGAATAAAAGTGACAAGAGTGGGCATTCTTGTCTTCCTGATTTTAAGGAAATGTTTTAGGCTTCTCACCATTGAGTACGATATTAGCTGTGGACTTTTCATGTATAGCCCTTATTACATTGAAGTGGATTCCTTCAATGCCCAATTTATTGAGTTTTTATCATTAAAGGATATTGAATTTTGTCAAATGCTTTTTCCTGCATCTACTGAGGTAATTACATGACTTTATCCTTCATTCTGTTGATGTGATGTATTGTATTGATTGGTTTAGATGAGCATGATGGCTGGGTTCCATAGCCACCCATATGAATGGAGTCACAGGCTATACTTGCTGGCTAGGGGTGCTGCTGGCTGGACTTCACGTTCAGGCAGGGCATCAGGCTGTACTCCACAGTTGTGCAGGACTGTGGGCTGTGCCCCACACTGGGGTAGGGTTTCTGGTCATGCTCCCTGGTTGGACTGGACAGCTGGCTGGGGACCTCAGATGGGCATAATTACTAACCATGTTCCCTGGCCACATGGAGCTGCCATCTTCCCTCTGCATGGGTGGTAGAGATGTTGACTGGGCTCTCTGGTGGTATGACCACTGGCAAGGATACAGAACTGCTAGAAAGATCAACACATTTGTCACTGCCATAAGCCCTACTCCCCTTTTTTCCTAGCAGACCTTTGGGAGTTGAGCCCTGCCAATTTCCCCAGCATTCCCCAAGGGGCAAGACAGAAGTGGACCCACAACAAAGAACTCTGGAATGCTGGGGACATTAGATATCTGCCTTGGCACTGTTTTCCCCACTGGAGGAACCATAGGTCCAGGAGATTCTTCTCAGTATGGCACCGTGAGTCCTGAGGGAGGAGCAATGTGGACAAAGTGAACATTCCTCTTGCTCTTCAAATGTGGGCTTTTCTCAGGATTTTAGGTCCAAGGGAGTATACTTTAGTCTCATTCCCCAGATTCCGAGCTTTTAAAAAATGTATTCTCTCCCTCTCTCTCTCTCTCTCTCTCTCTTTCTTTCTTTCTTTCTTCTTTCTTCTCTTGTACTGGGAATTGAGCCCATGGATGCTTAACTACTGAGTCATATCCCCAGCCATTTATACTTTTTGAGACTGCATCTCAAAGTTGCTTAGGGCCTTGCTAAGTTGCTTAGGCTGGCTTTGAACTAGCACTCCTCCTACCTCAGCCTCCTGAGTCAGGATTACAGGCATGCAAAGCCACTCCCAGCATCTCTGTGTATTTAATAGTCAGTATTTGTGTGAGCAGGATCAGAGTTGGTCCTAGGCTAGGTTCCTCCTATTCTACCTTTTGACTGGTGTCACCTTTCAGAAGTAACCAGTTTCTCACCCTCCAGTTTTTAATGTGCTAGAACTATTCTGAAATTCACATGCTAGATCTGAATAATAAGATTGCACAACTAATGTGTACAAATCCCAAGCAAAAATATACCTGTGCATTCAGCTCTTTTTATTCTTACAGCATGCTACATAGCATAGTGGTCCTTGAATAACACTAATTTTAATACACACTTTTTATTGAAATGTAACATATAGAGAAAACTACTCAAATCATAAAACATATAGCCCAATTAATTTCCACAAAGTGAACACATCTGTCACTCTGATAATGAAAAAGCATTATTAGCTCCACAGAAGGACTCCTCCTGCCAACCTCCCCACCAGAGGTAACTATATATCCTTACTTCCAGTGCCACAGAGAAGAATTACTCTTTTAGGGAAAAAGATTACACACATGAGATATTTTGTACCTGCTTATTTCACTCCGTAGGTATTATGTTTGGCATATTCACATGTATCAGTATCATTATTTGTTTTACTTTATAATAATTAAAAGATCTCATAGTGGGGCTGGAGCAGTAGCTCAGCGGTTTCAGCGCTTGCCTGGTAAGCATGAGGACCCGGGTTCAAACCCCAGCACCACATACACAACTAAGTTTTGGAGCAACTAAGGGGGGTTATGTATTTGATATCAATTGGGAGTGCAATTGATAGGTTGTAGGATCTGAGTATTTCAGCTTTAGCAGACACTGCCAACATAATTTTCCAAAGTTCCAAAGTTTACATAGCTACCACTAGTGGATGAAAATTCTAATTATTTCAAATCTTCATCAACGATTAGCATCATCTCCCTTTTTTCATTCCAGTAGCTTTGATAAATACATAGTTATTTCTCAGTATTTGCTTTTTCCTAATAACTAATGTGGCACCTCATCTTTTTATGTACTTTTTGTCCATTGGGGTATCTTCTTTTGTTGCAATGCTTATTGAAGTTCATTTTTCTATTAGATTGATAATTCTTTTCCTAATTGATTTATAGCTCTTTGTATGTTTGGGATGCAAGTCCTTTTTTATTTATATGCATGCAAATATCTTGTCCTACTCTGTGGCTTGTCTTATGCTTTTAATGGTAACTTTTAATGAAAAGAATTCATAATTTTAACTTAGTTCAATTTAGAATTTTCCTTCATGGTTAGTACTTGCTGTGTCCTATTTAAGGAATCTTTGTCTGTCCAAATGCATCCAAGTGTCTCTTATTCTCCTCTACTGAATTTTGTAAGAGTTCATGTTTAACTTTCACATTTAGATGAGCATTTTAAAAATTTTAAAAATTAAAGTTTTGTGCCAGGTGAGAGATCATTTGTTTATTCACATGAAAAGAAATGTTAATTTATTAACAGACCACCCTTTCCCTATCATTTTCTAGTGCCACTTTTGTCATTAATCATGGATCCAGTTATGGCTGATTTTAATATTAGGGTAAGTCTGGGATCTTTGAGTCAGTTGAGCATGGAGAAAGGACATTTCCGGTAGGGGGAACAGCAGTGCGGAGGTACAGGGTGGTTTGAGTTCTGGAAGTTCCCAGAGACTGTCAAAAGGCCAGAGTGGCTGAAGCACAGAGCAGGGAAGTATGGTATATTAATTACAATGTCAGTAGGCCATATTTATCCTAAGAACAAGGGGAGACCACAAAAGTGCTTTAAGTATATGGGTACCAATCAGATTTGCATGTGCAGAAGATTATTGTGGCTGCAATATAAAGAAGAGATTAAAGAGGACCAGACTAGCTACAAGCACTCTGCTAGGACGTCATCTGAGTTGATCAGAAAGAGATGTGGTGGCCTGGATTAGAGTGGCAATAGTAGAGATGGAGAGGAATGGGCTGATTAGAGAGAGAGAGAGAGAGAGAGAGATTTGGAAAGCAAGTCAGTTGACAGGGGCTCATGATAACTCAGATATCCTTGAGATAACTCAAGGATAATCACTGAGCTTCTTGCTAGTGTGTATAAATAAAGGAAGTGTCATTCATAGAAACTGGGAATATCAGAAGATGGGTAAGTATGTTGATAAGGCAAGGTCCTTGACTTGAGGACATCCTGATTTTCAATTCCCAATGAATGAAAAAAGTGAAACTAGTTTGAATGGGGCCTAAGACTCAGCATCCCTTACAAGCAGATGAATTTTGGCACTGACCAGAGGCTAGAGATTTCTTCCCAGAACTCACCAGCTCCTTAATCCCATAGCAAGTGTAAGTTCTGTGGGAAAATTTCTAGGCATAGGGTATTTTATTCTACCTGCTTAAATGAACAGATCTCACACTTGGTGCAATTACTTTGTTTTCTGTAAACATATTAATATGACTCGTTATCCAGATACAAGCATTGTTAACAGGAGTGGGTCTCTTATTGGCTATTGAGCTATTCATGAACCTCTTGAAATTATGAGCACTGTTTAAAGAGAGGATCTGTCATAGAGCTTGAGAAACAAAGAATGAATGATGGATCCATTGATAATGTGTTTTCTCTCATAAATGAAAGAGGCAACTGAGGGAACCACAAAGATGAGGGAATTTGGCTGGAGCATATAGAAAATTTTTTTCTAGATCTAGAGAGAAATATCTTAGCAGAGGAGTAAGAAAAATGTGGGGCAAAATAGGCCACTTTTAATTTAGATGGAATAAACATCCAAGGAATTCCAATTACAGAATGTCACCAGAGAATCACTTCAGTGTTAGTGAACTCAACACTGAGCGAGGACCCAGGAGGAGGCAACTGTGTTTAGAGCTCTAGTCACAAAGAGTGGCTGCATAAGAACTTGTGTGGGACGTGTGGCAATCTGAGACCCACTGAGAACATCTGTAGAGCAAGAAGCAATTTTAAGTGAAAAAAAGAATTTTACTTGCAGTGCGTTAGGCATGCCACTGACACCACAGAAACAGCCTGAATCTTCTCTGAAGGGGACCGGAAGGGGACCAGAAGAAAGTTCATTGAGAAAACCTTGGCAACAGAGGAAATGGCAATACTGTCTGTTTCTCTGAGTACCCAATGTGGATGAACACAGTCTAGCTTAGAACTAACCCTGGAAACAAGGTATTTCCTCTAACCAAATATCACTGATTAAAAATCACCATGGACCAAAATTTGATGACATATTTTTAGACAGGTATTTCTAAGTCCTTCATGGTAGCCTTAAAGGCATTTCCTTATTTACATGTTCAGATATGTCATATTGGCTACGTATTAAAATAAGAAATGTAATTGATTGGTAAATAAATAATTTAAGTTTTGCTAATAATAAGCCTATAATAGATAGCCTACAGTAGATTTCTCAATATTATCTTCCAAAAGTCTGTGAAAATTAAATGAAATTCCAACTATTGTCCCGTTTTCCTACTGAGTTCTCCTTCAATTCAACAGCAAAGTAAGAAATTACTTTTCCAACTTTTCTATTTTCTTAGTGGTTCTGAAACAGGACATAAGTCCTCTTTTATTTTGGGGAGAGTTGGAATCCACCATAGATCTTTTCTTTGCAATCAAATTTTCCAACCATGTCTTGCAACTAGGTAAATAGATGATAATGATAGGTAGATGGTAGATGATAGATAGATTGATAGATAGATAGATAGATAGATGATAGATAGATAGCGGTTATAGGCATACATACTGGGAGGTTTACTCATTCCTTTCACAAATATTTCCTTAGTTCTTTCCAGTATCAGCTCTGATGCAGGGCTGAGGTCTTTTGTTGTGCTTCAGTATAAATGCCATGGGCATCTTTACTAGGTCCAGCAGGAATCTAAACCATTCCAAAACTTTTTTTCCTAATCTTCTACCAGGTGTGAGCTGTAAAAGTCATTTATTTTCATCTAGGATATAGCACATCTTTACTCTGAAAGCTTGCTCTGGAATCTGGTTCACTGGGTGGGGGAAAAAAAGATTTTTCTGAGCAGATATTTCTTTTTTGAAGCTCATTATTTTTATGTTGGTTTTTACATTAATAAACTTTATTCTTAGTGTAATTTTAGGTTCATAGTAAACTTGGGCAGAAAGTATAGTGAGTTCCCATGCACACTTTATACCCCTTCCAAACCTCCTCCAATGTTGAGTAGCTAGGACTTCCATAAGATGTTGAGAAGGGATCTCTTGCCTTATTCCTGATCTTAGTGGGAAACCTGATTTTCTCATCATTAAATATGATGTTAGATGTATGAGTTTTTTAAAAATCAAGTTGAGGAAGTTCCACTCTATTCCTAGCTTGCTGACAATTTTTATCATGAATGGGTATTAGATATTGTCAAATTTTTTGTGTCCATTGATATAATCTTATGATTTTTCTTCTTTAGCCTGACAATGAGGTGGATTACTTAATTGATTTTTGAGTATTGACCAGGCCTTCCTTATCTAAGGATAAATCCACTAGGTCATCCTGTATCAAAATTTACATACATATTTTTTATTTAATTTGCTAATTTTTTAAAACAAAGATTTGTGCATTCCATTTTCATTAAAGATATTGGAATTCAGTTTTACTTTCTTGTAATGTCCGTCTGTTTTGGTATTAGAATTATGCTGGTCTTGCACAACGAGTTATCACCACCACTTCAAGATAGTGCAAGTTCTTCAAAATAACAAGATTTGGGGCTGGAACAGTGGCACTTGCCTGGCATTCACAAGTATGTGAGTTCAAACCCCGGCACTACATACACAATGAAGTCTCAGAGCACTTAAGGCCACATGAAAAATTAAATAAAATTGATTCTCTATTTTTTTCTGTCTCTCCCACTGTCCCTCTCTCTTAAAAAAAAAATCAAGATTTTTCTGCTTTCTCCCTCCCCTCCCCTGTTTCCTGGCTCCCACTGATTTCGTTACACCTAAGCATGTATAAATATATATATATATATATATATGTATATATATATATATATATACATAGCATACATGATCAAAAACATTGTTGCTATTATTATTTTGAATGGACTGTTTGCTCTCAGATCAATTAAGTCTAAGTGAAATAAACATTTTTATTTTACCTTCACTTATTCATTCTCTTGGGATCCTCTTCTATTTATGTGGATCTGAATCTCTGACCTATATCATTTTCCTTCTCTGTAAAGAACTTTATTTTGTTTTGCAAGGCAGGTCTACTCACAACAAATTTGGTCAACTATTGTTTATCTGAGAAAGTCTTCATTTCTTCTTTACCTTTGAAGGATAATTTCATATATACAGAATGCTGAGTTGATGGTTTGTGTCTCCCAAGTTTTCATTCCACTCTCTTCTTACTTGTGTAGTTCCTGAGAAGGTAGATGTAATTCTTATCTTTGCTCCTTTATAGGTAAGTTATTTTTTATCCTCTGGCTTTTTTCAATATTTTTTCTGTATTTTTGATTTTTAAATATTCTCAATACGCTATGCCTAGGTTTAAGGATTTGGGGGAGATCAACACTTATCCCACTGAGCGCTTGTTGAGATTCCAAGAGCTGTGATTTGGTGTCTGATACTATTTGGGGAAAATTCTGAGTCACTGTTGCTTTAAGTATTTCTTTTGTGCCTTTTTGCCTGTCTTCTCCCTACATAATTTGCATCACACATATGTTACACCTTTTTAGTTGTTTCACAATTCTTGGATGTTATGTTCTGTTTTACAGGGTTTTTTTTTTTTTCTTTGCCTTTCAGCTTTGGAAGTTTCTAATTGTCACACCCCCAAGCTCAGAGATTCTTTTCTCTGCCATATCCAGTCTACTAAAGAACACATCAAAGGAATTCTTCATTTCTGTCAGTGATTTTTTTCATCTCTAGCATCTATTTTTTATTCTTTCTTAAAATTTTTATATTGCTACTTACTTTATCTGTCCATTCTTGCATGTTGTCTCCTTTTTCCATTAAAGCTTTTAACACATTACTCATAGTTTTTTTTTTTAATTCCTGGTCTGATGATTCCAACAATTTCTGTCATAGCTAACTCTGGTTCTGATGTTTGCCTGTCTCTCTAAAGTATGCTTTCTAAAGTATGCTTCTCTCTAAAGTATGCATACCTTTTTGTATGCCTGTTACTTGTTTGTGGAAAGGTGGATATGATCTACCAAGGAAAAGGCCAAACCCAGGTCTGCATGAAAGGTAGTCAGTCTCATGTATTAGACCCAACAAAGGCATAGCAACACATAATCTAGGCAATCATAGATATGTATTGGGAAAGAAGGGGGAGGGGCAAGAAGAAGAGGGAAAAGGGAGAGAGAATAGGGAGAGATCTTAAATATGATTTAAGAATATATACATATATTGTTACTTTGTATGCATTTTTGATTGTACAATAATTAAATTTCTTTTATTTCTTTTTTTATTAGTTGACTATGGACTTACAATTAAGGGGTAATCAAATCATTATCAAACAATCAAGAACAAATGTGTATTCACATAGTTAGCCAAGCCTGATGCCATTCCATGGTTCCCCCCTTGGGTTCCCCATGGTTCTATGTTTCCCCTAATTGAACCCCTGTGTTGAACGGGTTTCTCGTGGAGGTCAGAGATCTCCTTCTGAGTTGATTCCCCCATATTCCCTCTCTCCAGTCTCCTTGATATCATTCCTAATCCCTCCCTACATCCTGCCCCGTCCCTACATCTCCAGGTATCCTAGGCAAAGTTCCCCCTGTTTGTGTAAAAATTCATACATGTTGAAATTATTATTAGCTTAACCATCTATCATACTGTTTCCAGTTGTATTCTAGCTTCCACAAACGAGAGAAAACATTCGGCCCTTGAGTCTCTGAGATTGGGATACTTCACTTGGCATAATTTTTTCCATATCCATCAGTTTGGCTGCAAAAGCCATAATATTTTCTCTAATAGCTGAGAAGTATTCCATTGTATATATGTACCAAAGTTTTTGAATCCACTCATAGAGTGAGGGCCATCTGGGTTGGTTCCATAATCTAGCGATAGTAATAAAAAAATAAAAAAAAGAAAGAAAGAAAAGAAAAGGAACTGGGGACAGATCTTTAATGGTGTGGTGATAAGATACCGAGATAACAAAGCCCTATACAGATTTAATGCAATCCCTATCAAGATACATATGTCATTCTTCATGGATATAGAAAAAGCAATTCTCAAATTCATATGGAATAACAGAAGATCCAGAATAGATCTTACCTTTCACCCTGCACAAAAATAAAATCGAAATGGTTCAAAGATCTGGATATTAAACTAGCAACTTTACGATTGCTTGAAAAAGAAGTAGGATCAACACTACATGACGTAGTTGTCAGCACTGCCTTCCTTAACAAGACTCCCATGGCATAAGCATTAAAGTCAAGAATAAATGAATGGGATGCAATTAAACTAAAAAGCTTCTGCACAGCTAAAGATTTAGTCGAGTGTCAAGAGAGAACCTACAGAATGGGAGAAAACCTTTGCCTGCTACACCTCAGACAGAGGGCTAATATCCAGAATATATAAAGAACTCAACAAACTAAACACCAAAAATAAAATAATCCAATCAATAAATGGGCTATGGAACTATAAAGAAACTTCTTCTTCCAAAAAGCCCATAAACATATGAGAAAATGCTCTACATCACTAGCAAAAAGAGAAATGCAAATCAAAACTTCACTGAGATTCCTCCTCACTCCTGTCAGAGTGGCAAAAATGAAGAACATGAACAGTGACAAATGCTGGAGGGGCTGTGGAAAAAGAGGATCACTGTCATATTGCTGGTGGGACTGCAAACTGGTATAGCCACTCTGGAAATCAGTGTGGAGACTCTCAAAAAATTAGGGCTGGAACTGCCTTTTGACCCAGCTATCCCGCTCCTGGGTATTTTCCCAAAAGAGCTAGAATTGGCTTACTATAGAGATACAGCTTCATCAATGTTTATAGCAGCTCAATTTACTATAGCTAGACTTTGGAACCAACCCAGATGCCCCTCACTCAACCAGTGGATTCAAAAACTTTGGTACATATATACAATGGAATACTACTCAGCTATTAGAGAAAACGATATTATGGCATTTGCAGCCAAATGGATGGAGATGGAAAGAATTATGCTAAACGAAGTATCCCAATCTCAGAGACTCAAGGTCCGAATGGTTTCTCTCATCTGTGGAAGCTAGAATACATCGGGAAACAGTATGTTAGGTGGCTAAGCTAATAACTTCAACATGTATGATTCTCTATGCAAACAGGGAGATGATTGCCTAGGATACCTGGAGGTGTAGGGTGGGGGATAGCATGGGGAGAGGGCTTAGGAAGGATATCTAGGAGACTGGAGGGTGGGAATATGGGGGAATCAGCTCAGAAGGAAATCTCTGACCTCCATGATATAGCCATTTAACTCAGGGGGTTCAACTGGCGGAAACATGGAACCATGTGGAACTCAAGGGGGGAAACCATGGAATGGCATCAGCCTTGGCTTGTTCTGTCATTATACATTTGTTCTCGATTGTTTGATAATGATTCCTTTATAATTGTAAGACCATATTTAACTAATAATAAAAAAAGACGCCGGGATAAGTGAGTGTTCCATAGCCATGTAATTTCGTTTTAGTCTTTTGGTGACCCTGTGCTTCTGGACTGTGAATGCCACCAGTGCACCTCAGATTCCTCACCTCCCTTGAGGTAGGGGCAGGCTGGCTCAAAGGAACAAAAGCTGGTATTTCCTTTCTTTCCGATGGAAGAGTGAATGGAGTCTGGCATTTCCCTTCCCTGGGTGGGTTAGGCTCTGATAAAACCCCAGTAGTGCAGACTTTGTAAAAGAATTTTTCTAAGTGTAGGGCTTATTAGAAGAGTAGAAATGGGGGCTGGAGCAGTGGCTCGGTGGTTACAGTGCTTGCCCAGCATGTACAAGTACACAGGTTCAAACCCCAGCACCCATGTATACAACTAAGTGTCAGAGCAATGAAAGCCATGTGAAAAACTCAATAAAAATTGATTCTCTCTCTCTCTCTCTCTCTCACTGTTCTCTCTCTCTCCTCTCTCTCTCTCTCTTTTTAAAAAGAGTAGAAATGGATGCTTGTGTTTCTGTTCTAATGAACTGTGACTCTCTGTATTATCCTGGCAGCCTCTAAGTCTGGAGTTTGCCTTGTGACTTTGGTGCCCTTACAGGTCTAAGAAGAGTTGTTGAATTTTCAGTTTCTTCATTTTCTGTATTGGGATGGAGTGGTGGTTTTTAAGCTCCTTACCTGCTGGACTAGAAACCAGAAGTTTCTGTACTGAATGTTTACTTCATTTTTTGTCCAGATATTCTTGTCTTCTTCTTCTTTTTTTTTTTAAAGAGAGAAGGACAGTGAGAGAGAGAGAGAAAATAAATTTTTTATTGAGTTTTTCACACAGCTTTCATTTCCCTGACACTTAGCTGTGTGTGTGGGTGCTGGGGTTTGAACCTATGTACTTGCACATGCCAGCCAAGTGTCATAACCATCGAGCCACCGCTCCAGGCCCTCCTGTCCCTCTTCTTGGTCTCTATTTTTCTCTCTCTGGGATCACTGGACCAAATAGTGACTCTGTTTAAGTTTCTGAGGAATCACCAAACTTCCCCTCCGCAGTTACATTGTACCATTTTGCATCCCCACATGCCATGCTTAAGGTCTCCAATTTCTCTGCATCCTAGCCAACACTTGCTATTTCTATCTGTCTGTCTATTTTTAATACTAGCCATTCCAAAGAGTATGAAGTGGTATTTTATTGTGCTTTTGATTCACATCTCTCTAATGACTAGTGGTGTTGGACCTCTTTTAAAGTACTTGGGCCATTTGTATCTCTTCTGTACAGATATGTCTATTTAAGTCCTTTGCCCTTTTGAACTGAGTTATTTTGCTATTGTTGAGAGGAAATCTTTTAAATAAGATAAACTGATTCAATTTTGTCAGGATATTTTATGTCCCAATATATTATTGGTAAAAAAGATCTTGAAATAATTAGCAATGCATGCATCCAACAAAGGACTTCTAATCAAAATATATAAAGAATTCATATGATTCAATAAGAAGTCAAACAACCTCATTTAAAAATCTTTTAGAAGAGTGAAAGACTTAAGCAGATCCTTCATAGAAGAACATACGCAAATATCCAATAATCATGAAAAGATGCGCTATCTCACTACCCATTAGAAAAATACAAATTAAAAATCACAATGAGACACTCTTATGCATGTAATAGATGACTAATAAAAGTACAACAATACTGTTAGCAAGGATGCGCAGCAAATGGAACTAAATACATTCCTAGAGGGAGTAGAAAATGGTGCAGCCACTTTGGAAAAACAATTACTCATTTCTCATCAACTTGAACACATATTATCAGATAACCCATCAGTTTCACTTACAGGTACTTACCTAAGAGAAATAACATGTATTTCCTCTCAAAGTCCCATACATATATATTCACAGTAGCTTCACTCACAAAAGTCGAAGGGCAGGAACAGCCAAAATGGAAGCCACCGATCCATGCAGCATGCTTTCATCTCAGAAACGTGATGCTATGCGTTTTGGTCAGCTTTGCACTGCTCTAATCCAAGGACCTAACAAGAACAATGTTAGGAGGAAAAGGTTTATTTAGGGGCTCCTGGTTTCAGAGGTCTCAGTCCACAGGAGGCTGGCTCCATTCCTCACAGCTCCAGGTGAGGCAGAACATCACGGTGGCAGGTGTGACTCCAGGGAGTTGGGAGCTCAAGTCGTCACATGGGGAAGCAGAGCATAGAGAGCAAGTCCATGCCAGATATAGAACATAAACCCCATAGGCACACCCCATGACCCACCTCTACCAGCCTGCAGTTGCCACTTAATCCCTAATCAAGGGATTAATTTACTGATTGGTTTAAGGCTTTTATAACCCAATCATTTCCCCTCAGCCTTCTCAAATTGTAACACATGGACTTTTGGGAGACCCCTCACATTCAAACCATATACTATGCAAGAAAAAAAAAAATCAGACACAAAAGAATACATTCTATGTAATCAAATTTATATCAAACACTAAGATAGGTCAAACTAGTTTACAGTGGTACAGAGTGGTTCAGTGTTGCCCATGGTCCATAGGGAAGGGAGATGACTATAACAGGACATGAAGGAACTTTTGGGGTGATACAAATGTTCCATGTCTTGACTGTGCTGATGATAATTCCATACATGTCTACATTTCTCAAAAGTCGCCTCAATGTACATTTTTAAGTGGGTGCATTTGATTATATGTAAGTTATGCCTTGAAAAAGTTGACTTTTTAGAAAGTAAGTTCTCTTTGTAACTAAGAAACTATGATAATAGTCCGTCTCTAAGCTACTGTCATAGACCTAAGTCAGACAAATTAACCCCTTCCACTAAAGAGGGCATTTTAGTATTTACTTCCTTTATGCATGAACTAAAATAATGCCATTAATAAAATAATTATATTCATTCCTTCTCTTTCAAACTTTCTGAATATGTCACTGAATTTCAAATACACTGAAGAATAAAATAATGTATAGCTTAAAGTGTCTCTGTTAAAAAAAATTTTATGTTATAACATTATTTAAAATATCCCCTAAGTAAATAGAAAAAGGAATTTTAAAATCTCTAACATTTGAAATATATTCTTGTGTTGAATGACTGTTTAAACATAAACCAAAATGCCAAGGTGCCATTGAGTTCCTCCCTCCTGTGATTGCTGCTGAAGTTATAGAAAATTGCCTACGTTTCTCATTTCAGAGCTGATGTAACTATATACATTCTCTTTGTAATTTTGTCTGAGTAAAATATGAATCCAATGGGAAGATTCCTCTTTAAATAAAAAAATGCCTCATTCAAAAATTATTTAAAAAACAGAAGAAAAAAAAGGACCACCCAAGAAGTGAAACAAACTCTTGTGTTTTAAAGATTAGTTTCAAGAGAAACTATGATTACCATCTTGTTAAAAAAATATTACCATAGCCTTGGACATTCCTGAGTAGAATTCTGAATTTGATGGCAGTATCTCCTCAGCTGTGAGATTTTGACATCAAGAAAATATTCTTTTGTCATTATATTTTCATGATAAAATAGCATTCCACCAAAAAGATTAGGTTATATAAAGGGAAGGGGACGAGAGAGGGGAGCAAATTCTTACCCCAAGGTCAGTGTCAGGAGTATGTCCTATTGACCTGAATCTGCACATGAATCTGTGGAGCTGTGACTGTCACAGTTTGTCTTGCAGGTAGCTGTAAAGTAATCACACAAATTGCACTGAGTCATTTCCAGATGAATTCAACACTTACAACTAGAAAGTGCTGCCAATTTTATCAGAAATCTGTGATTTTTGAGAATTTGAGAAAATAATTTTTCTTTTCTTAGAGTTGTACAATGGGATCCATTGACAAGCCAAACGCTTCTATCCATGCAGAAAAACCTTATCTCTGTCTTTTGATCATCTAGTTTTGAATTATATACAATCAGGAAGCTCAGGTCTTGTCTTCCCTCAAAGCCCTAAACTACAATAGCATGATTTACCAGTAAGTCATTTACCATGTTCCAAATCTTCAAAGACCAGATCTCATTTATTTTCTATGCAAAGTGCTCCTTAGAATTTCTCATTATAAATTTGCCACTTGTTACTCCAGAAAGGATCAAACTGCATCCTCCCTAGAAGCCCAAGTAGCGGGAATCACACAGGGAAAGACAGGGACCATGATGTGCTCTCCGGTGACTGAGGGGTTGTATTTTCTGTTTGAAAAAATAATTATTGCAAAATTGAACAAGCCCCAGGGCACAAAAAATGAAAAAAATAAGTACAAGGAGAGTAACTAGCAAATTTTAAAATATATGATCAATAAGAATGAGTGAAAATGGCAGCATTTTTAGATAAAATTGCATTTTCAACTATTTTTAAAATGTTTCCCATTTGGCAGAACCCCAAATGGGCTTTGCCAAGCACTTTTTCTTCTTAATTTTTAAGTGCGTATGTATTTCAAGGAAAATTTAATCCATATGTTCCTCTCTCATTTACACAATTTATCAAAATGTTGCTTTGAATGAGCCATTTAATGTCTAAGAAAACTAAAGAGCACTTCATTTTCCCCGAATACAAGATTTTAGCTCTTTTTCTTCCTGAATTAAATATATGTTCTGCACTCCATAGAAAGCTAATTGAAAAATATTCAATTCTGTTTTAATATTTGGAACAAAACAATGTCTGATAAAATTCAAACAGAGGAGCATGAATTCCTTACAGTACTGTGTCTACAAGTTTCTTTGTAAAGGTCGTATGTTCCCTACAAACCAGTGAACATTAGAACTAAAAGATACCTTAGAAATGACAAATTTTTTCTCTCACTTTAAAAGTTAGGGAACTGACTCCTGGAGAACTTAATGCATATACCCAAATCACAAAACTAATTAGCAGCACAATCAAGACCTGTGTCTTCCTGATGGAGTGAGTTTTTTGGTTTATCTGATTTTAATCAGATTTTTTCAGCATAATACTAGATTATGAAAAAAAAAGTGGGGCTCATTTCTGCATGAAATGGGCCTCTTGCTTCCAACAGACAAATGCCTAGGCAACAGGTAGGCTGAGAATCAAAAGTGCATCAGCTGGTGTTGCCACTGACATTTTCAATGGCCCAATTCGCCATGTGATTGCAATAATGTCAATCCTTTACTATCCCACGAGGGTAAGCATTTAGAAGATAAATCAGCCCAGGATCACTCTCAATCCTCACCAGGAAGATAATGGAGGAGAATATGCCAGTTGTGCTCCAACTGATAAAGATATTTCCTTCTCCCCTGCTCCTCTTCCTCCTTTTTCTCCCATGGGCAGAGTGGGGGTTGGTGTCTTTCTGGGCTACAGGGAAACCTGGTCGGGAGCATCCCGTGGAGTCTGGAGGAATCAGTGATGAATCAGTCCACAGGATGGGGCCAACTTCCAACAGATTTAGCCTCTGTTTTCAGAGTCTTCTTTTTCATCTGCCAAGCAAGCCAAACAGAGGAGCAACAGGCTGCTATGCCCAGGAAAATAAAAGAATGGAAGAGGATTAGGGCTTTCTTTCGTCATGACTGGAGGCAGTCATCAACTACTGACCACAAATCACAGTCAAAAGAACTGGCCAAGGCTCTGTAATCGTGTAGCTTACCAGCCCCTCTCTGTTCTGCAGCAGGATTGCCAGCAGAGCCCTGTTTTCTTTCTATGTGATGGACAGTGCTACAATATTCGCATGTCTCTAGGGAACGCCAAAGGAGAGAATTGGGAGACCTTTTTTGAGGGAGAAACCAAATGGACACAATGCAGAACAGCTTAACCACTTTCTCTTTAGCCCTGGCCAAGTTACATAACCCGTTTGTGTCTCAGTTTCTGTCCCTGTAAGTTTGGAATAATAATAGGGCCCACTTCATAAGGATTAGCGAAATAATGCATATAAAGCTCTTAAGACAAGGCTCGCATATAATGAAAACTTAATAAAAATAATTGTGGTTGTGCTATCAATTGTCTGTTTTGTTTGTTTTACTGAAATAGAAAACAGACTTTAATCTGAGAACTTGTGGTAACTAAGAAAAAGAAAATACAGGAAGATTATTTAGGACTGATAAAGAATCCTGAGTCTATGCGTCTAAAATCTACTACGGATTTACTGAACTGTGATTCTAAACCATATATTTAAAAAATAAACCAAGGAGTGAATTTATGCTGCTATAATAGGTGCCCATGTCATTTACACATACAGTGTTTGAACACGTACGCTACCTTTTTTTAACTTGACATCCAGGCTTCTCCATTTTCTTGAATGTCTGAAGGCCTGGCACTTTCAAAGGAAGGTACTATATGAATCACTTCTTATGGTAGAGTAATGATGGTCAGGAAAACCTATCTCCCTATTTATAACTATATCATTATAGGTCCATGAAATGTTAGTGTGATAGGGACATTTATGATCACCAAAGTCAACCTCATTTTTACAAAGACCAAACCCCCTAGAAATACAATGTCCTCTTCAGAGTGCCACTTAAACTCAGTCAGTCCTCCTGCCGGCATGCTTTCTGATCCATCTACCATTTTATTTTTTTTATGGCCAAAGTATAGATAAAAGAGGAAAACTTTGCCAAGAAAAAACAACTAAGAAATCCTTGTCACTTGTTCCCCCAAAGCTACCATATCTTTAAGTCATTGCCAAAGTAGTGTTCTCAAGCACACACACACAAAAAATCATTCCTATATTTTCCTACAAGCTACAATATTATCAGTAGAGACTCCAGTTGAAGCAATGTGACGTTTACTTACTAAATTATTTAAGTTGGTACCCTGGACTCCTCAGTTTTGCTGAATACTCTCACAATTGTTAGAGTCGATTCACACCACATACTTGACCATCATACTCATAGTATGAATATTTGGGGCTAATTAGGAGACAACATATATTATATTGATGAGTAAGTGAAGTGTTTAATATTTAAATGCTAAAAATAACATTTTTGTTCTTTATTGATAGGCCTAAAGTGGTTAAAAATACAGTTTTTCATCAATGGGAAGGATATACAAGAACATGCCCAAAGAAGCTAGTTCTACGCTACACATAGCAATAGAACAAATGTCCTCTAATGAGGTCTTCCGAGATGGAAACTTCTCCTGCATAGCTGCTACTGCAGGAGAATGCAATCGGTTAGCATCTTTCAGATTGACTTAAAAATGTGTATTCTTGAGTACTGATGAGGGCTTTCTTCACACTCTACAGCTGGACTTGAATGTGGAGAGAAATGTCACAAAGGACGGAGCAAAACAACTGTGGAAGATCTGAGGGGCAGGCTGTTTCCAGAAAACCTCAGGAAGAAGGAGGAGGAGGCACCGAAGAAGGATTTCTGGAAATCCCAAATATTTTGTAGGATCAGTCAAGGAAACTGTTGTCTCTCAGTTTCTAATAATTCAAGCTTTTCTGATTCTTCTCCAGGTTTCCAGTCCATTTTAAAATCTGTACTCTAGTACATAATAATTCTTTCTTACAACTTCTTCACAGTGCTTTCTGAAAGAATTTATTTTCTGGGTTTGGGGAATGTTGAGAAGTCCAGGTCACTAGGAAATAAATTCAACATGATTACTTAACCAAACTTCCTGAATGGCCAATATATGAATTTATCTCCAATTCAAGAATGAACAGAGCATTGTCTTACCAAATGTCATCATTTCCTGCCTTTGAGAAGGGACTAGAAAGATGAGCTGAACCAAATCAGAATATTTTAGTTAGATCTTCAGTTGAAACTTGGAAGTCAAAGGAAAAGAGAAGAAAAAATAAACTTTTATAAAAATGAAGTTGGTGAGTTTGGGGAAACAGATATTTTGGGGGTAAGCTAATTTTCAAAGGACCCTATGACCATTCTTTTCTCTCTTTGAGGACCTTTCCGCCTCTCCTCATTTCAGTTTTGAGTTAGGAATACTGGAACTGATCACTTCTCAGCCTCAATAAGTCCTTGTTAATTATTTTAACATTTCAGGTTCAGGAAACCCAAACCCAGTGTTTGTTAAGTGTTCCTTTCCTTGATTTGTATACCCTCTTATATTACACGGGAAGTTGAGTCCATGTGTTTCTGATTCATTTTCACTTAACTCATCAAGACATTGTTTCATAAAGGCCATTTGATGTCCAAAGATTCTGCTGAATCTTTTGTTCATTAAACCATAAAGCCAAGGAAGTAATAGGCAATTTATAGCACGAGAACAGAATTAGGAGACCCAGGAACTAAATATTCTTACCTCCATCCCTGACTTGTTCTCATACAATGGTGAGTCATTTTTCCAGATGTTATCTGAACAGAGATAACAATATATTATATTAGGCTTGGAGAATTTTATTGTGAAATATCAATTTGTAGAGTCTTTCTTAAGAATAAGGAATGTTATAAACTGACACCAAAATAACTCTTGAGTTGAAGGCATGAGATTTTGCCTGGCTTTAAGGTTGGTACAGTGGTTCTTCCAGCCAAGTACCACTATTCAAAATTAAAATTTCAAATGGTGATTAGATTAAACATAATGTTTCCACCTGAAAGCCTAATCCTGGATTTATACATGGAAAAATACTACATTTCCTACTGGTTTCCTTTCTGAGCTAACAGTTATACCACAGTGTTTTTAATACTTTGCAGAAAGATAGTGGATAGATATCTGACATAGAGAGACCTTTCTGTTTCTGGCCCAAAGGCAAAGATTTTCATTTTATTTTGTAAGATCAAATGCTAGAAGTTTCTCTAAATCGAATGGCCACATATTTAGCAGGCGTCAACAATGAATTATGTAATTAATTTATTTCAGCTTTCCACTGGACTCATTAACCTGCTGTTGTTTGCTGGATTCTAGCTTTTCAGGTAGAAACCCTGATAGTTTACCAAGCCTCCAGAAGCAAAGTAGGATTCAAGAGTCAGTTTGAACTGACATCAATAGCGGAAATCAAGTGACTTATCCATCGGAATGACAAGGAAGTTGCAGAAAACAAGTTCAGGCAAAATAATATCTTTTTCTCTGATACTTTGCATCAGTAGGGCATCTAAGGAGAAGAGAGCGGCCACTGGACTGAGGGAGACCGTGGAACATTTCTTTCCTCAAAGCCATTTGTTTCCCAAAGTGAATAAACCCTGTGTTCCTGTGTGTGTGTGTGTGTGTGTGTGTAAACATCTTCTCATAATCACTTGATCTTCAAGCAGTGGCTAATATACAGCAATGGGTCCACTCAAACACTGCACAAGAGCCACTAGAACAGACTGAGATGCGCAGGGCAGTGTGAGTAAACACGTAGACAGCCCTCAGCATCCTGGGAAGAAGCATGGTTGGGCTGGGCATGGCAGACACACCACGGGTGTTTTTCAGGAGATGGAACGGACTGCTCTTCTACTCTGTCTTTTTATAACTTTCTTATGAAAGTAGCCTTGTGCAAAGGGAAGCAAAACAGCTCAAGTTTTGTTACTTACCCATGCTAAGTATCCTAGCTATCAGCACCAATATCTCCTGGAGGCCTTGTAGCAAATTGAGATCAGCCACTGTCCCTCCTGTTAAGTAGCTTAACTAATCCCGCTGGTTTTTGCCAAGAACCAGTTGTTTAATGAATCAATCCTCTTTGTGTCTCTACAAAGGGCAAGCTATTAAGACTCATTAGGAGAGTGCCTATTGCTAGACCAGGGACTGTCCAAGAAATCAAGAAAGGCATAATATCTTTATTTGATCAAAGTCAAGAAATCAGAAAACCAAAGACCAGTCTTTTAGGAGTTCACCCTCTAATCAATGGGGTCAGAAAACAAATGGTGACCACACAACATTGAAAATGACCTCACCAAGGTATGAGCATCATTGGTGACATCAACAGGGTAGAGATCAACGCTAGTAGTGGGAGGAGGATTCTTGGAGCTATCCCAAGAATATGCACATGATGGGAAAGCAGCCTTTGAGGGTGATGGCTGAGAGGGAAGGGAATTCTAGGCAGACGGATCCACAGATAAGCACGAGCTCTGCTTACAAACAAGACAAAGAAAGTTTGAAAAGAACCACCCATTTTATATACTGGGAAAGAGTCAAACCATAAGAATCTGAAGTGCAACCGTATGCCACAGTTCCCCAAAATTCAACAAACAGCTTACAAATGCCAGAACTATGTCAAAAGTGAAGACTCTTTTAGAACCCTCAGTAGTCATGAACTGCCCCTCACTTATCCACTGTCCCATTCTGGCCAAGTGGCCTGGTCAATATCTTCAGCTAGACTGAGCACTGAGCTGGGACAATATTAGCTAAGCTGCCCTTCTAATTGGCTCTCCTGAAAGGTTTTTGGCCAGGAGCTGTTTCTGTCTGACTCAAAGTCCCCAGAGGCCTGAGCACCTACATATCTTAAAAAGAACACAGAATTCCTTTCTGGTGAGAACCAATAATGCAGCTCCTCAAAACAAACCCTCAAATTACTGAAATTATGAAATTCCTTCTGTTTATAATTGTTCCTGCTTCAAAGTCTCAGAGTCTTAGCATGCAGTGGGTGAGATGAGTTTCATCTCCCAGATTTATATATACACTTCCATGTTCTGGATCACAAAAAAACCTCAGACGCTATCTTCCTTTTACATGCCTTTGCCCTAAAAAAATGACAGGCATTTCTACCGGGGATGCTCAAGCACCTCAGCCACCTACTGATCAAGTGTCATAGATACTTGGTACCTCTCTGCCCCTCTCTCTCCTGCCCTCCTCTCTCCAGGTATAAATGAAGCTATATTCTCAGTAGGTCTGTAAGGCTGCAGATTCTGGAGCTGATATTCATAATTGTCGAACTGTCATGAGAAGTCCCTTGCTTCAGCTAATCAGGGATATATGTCAGAAATATAAATAAAATTAAGGAGCATATAAATAGATTTATTACATGTAAATCTTAGCATTTTGAAAAACATGTTGCACTTAGATAAATCTGGCTGATTTTAGGGATGATAATTTATTAAAAGTATGTATCAGGCTCAGCAGTTCCAGCACTAGCCTGGCATGCACAAGGACCCGGGTTTGAACCCCAGCAACACATACACAACTAAACATCAGAGCAATGAAAACCAGATAAAAACTAAATAAAGTTTGATTCTCTCTCTCACTCTTTCTCTTTCTTTAAAAAATAAAGTGTGTATCTATTGCAGTATAGCAAACTATAGCAAATCATCCCAAACTAAGTGGTATAAAATAATAAGAAGAAATTTTTATCTTTCGTATTTCTGTGGCTCAGGAATGTGGGAGTGACTCAGCAGAGGGAGGTTTGGTGTAATGAGGTGACAGATAGTGGCTAGGATTGGTGTCTTTTTGAAGACTTCTTCATTCACATGCCTGATATACCACCTGGAAAAATTCAGGCAGCTGGTGACTGGAATAACTGGGGCTGCTCTAGTTGTTCTCTCCACTTATTTTCTACATTGTGGCAGCCTTAGCGTATCTAGAATTATTACATGGTGGCTCAGGTCCCCAAAGGCATACGTCCTAGGCCATTAAGTCAGGCAGAAGCTGTATTGCTGCTCTAACCTGGTCTTAGAAGCATTATAGAATTGTGTCCTCCTCATTCTAATTTGGCAGAATTTAGTCACTGAGTCTTGCCAGGTTCAAGGGGCTGGTAAGTTGACTCAGCCTTTTTATTCCAGGAATTTGCAGATCCATTTTAGAAAATCATGTAGGAAGTCAGGAAGAGTTAAATGTCAACTTAAAGTGATAGACAAACAGCAAAGTATGGAAGGTACTTGAAATTTCCATGGACATTTCTCTAAAATTTGACATTAATCAAATTCAGACCTTCAAAATGTTCTCAATATTATTTTTACCTTTTATCAGTTTCTAATTGTGTTACATAATTGCATTTTTAATGATATTTCCCATTTTCATTTAATTAGTTAATTTTTTTGTATCTATACTAGGCATGTGCTAAACAACAGGGATACAGAAGCAAGTCTATATAATTTATTTTCAAGAAAGTCAATCAAATTTACACTTGCATGTGACAACTACAATATTAGAAGTCTAAACAAGGCACAGGCAAGCAATAGATGTAGGAAAGAAGAATACCTGATAAAATCATACCATAACCTCCTCCTACTTCACAAACTTGCAAAATGAAACTTTCAGTTGTACCTGTCTTCCCCGTGTCATAAACCATCTCATTAGTATTAGTTTGAGAAAATCTTCCCTAATATAGTTCTTCAGAGCTGATGCCAGACAAAGTTTTTCAAGTTAACCTAGGGATGAATTATTGACATAAAATTGATCCCACACTCATTTATCCAGGCAGATTGCAGCCTAGCACAAATCCATGGAAACCTATCCTTCTATTTTCCACAAGTGCCAATAGGGACAGCTCTTACATTTTATATGGTGAGAAATATTTATAATGTGGCAGGAGGTCCTGATGCACCATCGGGTATGAAAACCCCAAGAGGGGACATAGCAGCACTTGACAAAGGCTGCATTCAGAGGCTGGAAGAAGGAAGAAAACCACTGAGGAGACAGAATAAAGGTCATCAGGGAGTCGGGTAAGAAAGGAGGAAGAGAAGAATCCAGACAGTACAATGTCATGGCAGCCCAAGAGGTGAAGGGAAACACCCTAGGAAGGAACTAGGAAGGGAAAGAAGAATGAAGACTGCCACCCAACTCCACAAACCACAGCGCAGTAAGTCAGGCATTGGTGATCTTCACAGGGCGGGAAGCAGCTCAGGTTGTCCTCGATCACCCAGCACACTGTTACCAGACAAGCAGCCCCACCATGCCACCTGGATTGCATGGAACTCTTCCAAACAAATCAATAACCATGCATTTGAGGAGATACTGTACTTAGGGCCACCTTCAGTGGCTCCACCCACCCCACCAAAGAGATTAAATTCCTTTGCCCAGTGTTCATCACTTTCCAGTATCATATATGCTGATTGATCAGCCACTATGCCTCACAGACACATTTTATTTTGTCAAAATAAGATTATGCTGCGTCTGAAACGGTGGCACAGTGGTTACAGCCCTTGCCTGGTATGTGTGAGGACTTGGGTTCAAACCCTAGCACCATATGCACAACTAAGTGTCAGAGCAACAAAAACCAGATGAAAAACGAAATAAAGTTGTTTCTCTCTCTCACTCACTGTCGCTTTCTCTTAAAAAAAAAAAAAAAAAGAATAGCTGAAATTAAAAAAAAAAAAGATTATGCTGGAAAGTCCCCTCTTAACAAATTCATTTGTAAGTACCTAAGTTTTGATTTCTCTTGCTACCAAGGAAGAGGTCCAAAGTGTGTAAGTCAAAGACTCTCTCTGGCTGGGCAAAGTGGCGCACACCTGTAATCCCAGCAGCTCAGGAGGCTGAGGCAGGAGGATTGCAGGTTCAAAAAACTCAGTGAGACCCTGTCTCAGAG
This sequence comes from Aplodontia rufa, assembly GCA_004027875.1. Lineage (NCBI taxonomy): Eukaryota > Metazoa > Chordata > Mammalia > Rodentia > Aplodontiidae > Aplodontia > Aplodontia rufa. Next base: position 20,851 of record PVKS010010000.1, on the reverse strand, counting down.
TTAAAGATAAAAATATGGCTGGGGATGTGGCTCAGTGGTGGAGCGCCCCTGTGTTCAATTCCTGGTACCAAAAAAAGAGAAGAAAAGAAAAGATCTCACTCTGTAGGTACTTGTTATAAGAAAAGAAAATGTTTAGATAAAAATTTCAGACAGAACTCAGGAAAGATAAATGTCTTACTGAAGAACATCAGCAGGGTGGGGCTGAAGTGGTTGAGTGGTTGATGTGGCTCAGTGGTGGCTTCCCTGGCATGCACTTGGACCTGGGTTCAAACCCTAAACACAATTAAGTGTGGGAGAAACAAAAAACAGATGAAAAACATAAATAAAATTGATCATTTCTCCCCCCTCCCTCCCTTCCTCCCTCTCTCATGCTTAATCTTTTAAAAAAGAAAGAAAGAAAGAAAAGAACATCAGCAATGGAGGTGAAGGGCTGGCTTCCCAGAAGAGCTTTTAATTGCATTACAGTTTATCAGAAAATTGTGTAAGCATTTATCAGGAATGCTGATTTCTTTCCAAAGGAAAGTTGGTAACAAACTGCCTCACACACAGAACGTTTTATCCCAGATCAAGCTAAGGACCATTTTCTTTCCCCTACATTTACCCTTCAGCACGAGCGCTTCATACTGTCTCAACACTGGAATGTGTTTTGTGCCTTGTGACCATCCCCCCTAACGATGCCTTTCCCTTCTCACTGGTCAGGCCAAGATCAAATATTCTCGTAATGTTGTTCTCTTTCTATTCTAAACTAAACTAGAGTTCCTTTATCTTTCCACTCTTGCTTGTTTGCTTGCTTTTTTTATTTTTTTATTTTTTATTTTTTTGTGCTGGGGATTGAACCCAAGGATACTTTATCCCTGAGCCATATCCCCGGTCATTTATATTTTATTTTCATATTTTGAGACAAGCTCTCTAAGTTGCTAAGGCTGGCCTCAAACTTGCCATCCTCTTCCCTTAGCCTCTCAAGTCACTGTAAATACAAGAGTGTGCCACTCTGCCCAGCTCCACTCTTACTTTTAAATACCTGTTTGTGTTCATATCTCTTATTTTAACTATAAGTAATGTAATTCTTTTCTGTGTATATACTCATTACTATTTAATAAAAGTTGGAATAGTAATTGTATACAACTAAACCCATGTTATTTGAGATACTTTGCAATGCCCTATTCAATACATTGTACTTCAAGGAAATATTTCACTCAATTAGCTATCTCATTCATCAGATTAGATTAAATGGTGAATAACTGAAAACTCAAAATTACAATGTTTTAAACAAGATAAAAACTTGGTTCTCTCTCTCAAAAACACAACCTAGAGCTGAGCAGCCCAGAGTTGGTACAGTGTCTCCACAGTCCTGTTTGCTCCAGCTTCCTCAATATGTGGCTTCTTCCTCACGGTTCAAGATGGATGCTTGCTCCTCAGCCATCACATCCTTATTTCTTCTAGCAAGAAGGAAGAAGGGAAGAATAGCATGACCCCAATCCCTTTTTAGGGACACATTTCAGAAGCTGCACACAACATATTTTATTACATCCCATCATCCTTCACTTGGTCCCATGTAGCATCCAGCAGGCAGGGAAACAGAGGAGTAGAGGAGCGAGCACAATTTTAAAAAATCACAGGCTCTGCTACTAAAAAGAGGAAGACAGAAGACATGAGGGTAAGCTAAAACTCTCTCCCATGGCTTATTTCAATGTTTACCAAGTTTTGCTAGTCGGGAAATTCCTATTTTTGCTTAAATTAATTGTCATATTTGTTCCTATTGGGTTCTCAGTACATATTTATAGATTTTATTATTTAATGTAGCAAAACATCAGTTCAAAGTTCTGGGAGATTATGCATGTATATATAACCACACACATACACATCACATATATATAAATTAAATTTTAAAAGTTGGAAACCACTTTTATATAAATCACCATGGTTCCCAACATATTTGATCATGCTCTACAATCAATATATTTTAATCCCCCGTATATTTACATTTATTGATTAATATATTCTATGAATGCAACATTATATTAACAAACTATGTACTTTATAAAACATGCATAAAATTAAAATTGATGAGATAAGCAAAGCTCTAATATTTCTGTCCTTCACAGCAGTGCACTTTCTTAGATAAACGTCAATCTAAATACCCTGATAAATACCCTGACTACTGCTATCACACATATCATTATTTCAATTGAGAATCCAACCAAAACCTAATAAAGAAGACCAGAACAAAACGCTAACGATATAAGTTGTTATATTGTTATGTCTCACATGGGAAAAAAATAACAATTGTTGAAACTCCCACATTTTGGGTCTGACAAACAAATTAAGTGTCTCGACAAAATGTCTGCATTGAAAAACCCATTTGGGCTTTTTCACAACATAGCTGAATTTGCTAAAGAGTTCAATATCTTCTTGTTTATGAAGTTTTAATTTTACCACTATTGGGTTACACAGATGGAATAAACAAGGAACACCGCTGTTCTCCTCATTGTGGTCACGAATTACAGGGCCCTGGAGAAGTGTGTTGAGGTACTTTGGAGACTTGATTTCAGCGAGCTGCGCGTTACTCTGCTTCCACATAGTGTGTATGTAGATTTTAAAGCTTTTCAAATGCAGCTATAGATGGAGTTGCTGGGCCAGTCGTATTGCATTTCCCTAAGGGCAAAATCGAAAATTGACAGCTTTCACTTTGTGTTACTGAATAAAACCAAGCAATCAGGAACCAGCAGACCCCTGCCGCAGAGCTACTCACTACCATCAGTTACTCAGGCTAATTATCTTGACAAGGTGTACTATTCACTTAGGTCTCTCATTTTCTGGGACGGTAAAAGAAACAAGGACCACAGGAAAAAGTGACCATGCCATTTTGGAATTGCCAATCCATAACATGAGGACATTTGATCAAAGCCAGGCATATATCCAAGGCCTTGAGAATAAAAAGCTTTGAAAAGCACTTTAGAGAAAGTTCTAATACAGCTTTCTGAAGAGAGAGCCTGAAAGAACACGACTTATGAAAGATGGTGGGCTTTAAAAATGAAATTCCACCCACATGATGATGAATAAATGTGGAGATAAAGACGTTAGTCAGGCTGCCCAGAAACTCTGTGATGAGTTTAGGTTTTGAAAGACTTCTTATATGTTGGCAAGGAAGGTCATCTATCCAAGGACACAAATTGTGAAATGTATAAGAAAATTGTCAAAATCGTTAATGCACTGATAAGCCAAAGCTTACAAAAGTGACAAAGGCAATGAGACCCATCATTTCACCCCTGTTCAGACCACTGATGTGCACAAGAGACTAAAATCTACAGCACTGGAGATGACAGTACAATGCTGGTAGATTTGAGAAGCATTTCAGTCAAGGGGAATTATCTTCAAAACTTAGAAATCAGGCATGGGCTGAAAGGGGACATGAATCTCCAGAACACAAAGGGCTAGGGAAAGGAATCCCATGCTCCCTTTCCAGAAGACTTCACCCTGGGATTCAACAGGAGCTTGTAGGCATGATTGTGGGGTCACCGTTGAATCAAGGAGAACCAAAGAGATGTCAGGAGACCGAAGAAAACAGGCAGGATTTTCAGAAGGTGGGGAATAAGCAGTTTGGGAGCAGATTCTAGAAACAATAAATAAGCAGACATGATATTATCTCGCAAAATTCTAGAGAGAACCGTTAAACAGGTTGTTTGCAAACTTTACAGAGTAAAATCCTGGTTGGTAGGATCTAATGTATCTGCATAAAGAAAATTCATTCCAAATGGGGTCTTCCATAAAGCAAACAGTTGAGCAGGTAACAGGCACAGGACATAAGCATGACTCCGAGGAACTCATACAAGACAGTTTCTTTAAAACTTGAGATAAAACTTTAATGGTATGAATTTCATTTGGGGGACTTCTTTTCCTTTTTTTAAAAACTTTTTTTCTAATTATATAAGCAACTATATTTTTCATAACATAAATACAGTATCTTCTTCGGTCTAAGATATAATTCATTGGGAAGTAACATATCAATTTGAAAATAGCTTTTGGAGTTAAGGTAGGAATTTTATAATCCTAATTTCAGAAGCACTAAAATATGAAAAAATATACTTAGAATTAAGGAAATACTCATGCATATACACACATACACATACAGGATTGAAACCATATTTTGTTTGTATTTGATTTTAGTCATGTCATTAAAAATATAAACATCATTTCTAATGAATCAGTAACATACTATACTTCATACTTATTCTTTTATTGTTCTGAGCTTTTAAATCATTTTTTCTTGTAGACATTTTTTTACAACTTATTGCCCAGAAATGTTTTTCTGCACTTTTTATTATTTCTGGGGGTTCATTTCTCTAAGTGGAATTATTGAAGAAAAAGATGCATATGTTTTAAAGATCCTTGATACACAGTACAAGACCACTTCTCAGAGACCTTATACTTAATTCACATTATAGGCAGCGACTGTTCGAGAGAGCACCCGTCTTGCCACCATTCAAAATGATCTTGCCTTTTTAAACTCATTGTTGATGCAGGAGAAGAAAACTTCAATTTCTTTTAATTTGGTTAGAATTTAGTTAACTCCAATAAAATGAGTATTTTTGCTGGTGAATAATTACTATTTGTGTTTCTTCTGTGAATTATCTATTCTTGTATTTTATTCATTTTTCTAATGGACATTTTTTAAATTTTCCTTGTCAATTACTACATTGTCTGTAAATTATCTCAGACATTACACATTTTTCCCGAATTTCTTGCAAATTTTTTGGTACTAAACATTTGTATCATTTTGCTTTACATCTGTTCTTTATCTTTTTTAAAAGAGCTTATTCCAAAGAATATATGCCTTTTTATTGGAAACTTTATAAGATTTACTTCAATAGTTATATCTGATATTTGACCTTACTGCTGAAGTTTTGTTTATTCCTTTTGTTTTGGGGGTAAAGTTTTGTGGTTTATTTTGTGTATGCCTGTGTTTTGCTCTATGATTGGTGTTTTGATTGCTTTTATCTTACATAGTGATTTGAAAAACAGACATCCATTTTTTTTATTTTGCTGGTGGTTGCTGCTAAGTTTTTTGAATCATATGTGAACCTATATTTCATAAGATATCAAATTCATGAATGAGATAAAGCCTTTGATTTTCATTACATGAGATTAAAAATTTGGTATATTTTTACTCCCCTAATCCCTTCCCAAATTCACTTTCTGGTCTTCATTGATCTCATTTGGAATTTAGATCTAGATCATTACTACTAAATTATAACTTTTCCATTCTAAACCTTTTAGGATCATTTTATATTCACTTCAAAGAAATTATGTATCTTATATTTGCATTCAGCTTTGTATGAATATAACAACAGTCATTTTGTTGAAATATATGTTTATCTGGTTTCCTTGCTCATTCCCATTAGCAGTCCTTTTATATTAGAATTTTCTGTTTCTAGATGCTTGAGTGTTTACGTAAGTCTCTGGCAGAAAGATTTTTGAAAGACCAGAGCAGATGAAATTTCTTGTAATAGAGGTACCAGGTCTAGAGAAATGGAAGGAAAACTTGCTGGCTCCATTTCTAGACTCACTTTACATGGAGAATGTGAAAAATTTATATTCATATTTAAAGGGTTGCTTAAAAGTTAAAAGGATGGATGGTGTGGGAAAAGAGAGAGAGAAGCCAGCCTTTCTTTCTGGGTGTTTACAGGATGTGGAATGTTGAAGCATCTGCATGGTATGGGAGAACCAGAGAGATGGGAAAGGGGACGTGAGCGTGTTCAGAAGGATCTGTCTACTGACCTGCCTAGATTGGCTTGGGACAAGAATCCCGTGGGACAAAAAGAAAGAGGAGAGAGAGAGAAAGGAGAAGCTAGAAGAATTTCTTCACCCCACTTACACAAACAAAAATTCATAAGACTTCTGGATGAGGAACTAGAACTTCTCAGATACCTTTTCCCCCTTTAAATATTATGGTTACAGTTATATATACTGGTGCTGGTAATATTTATGGAGCGTTGTCATTCCACAATGTGGATTCACTCACTCTCCATTAACCATTCTGTGCTTTTGCTAAGTCTGTGAGCTCCTCCGGGGTGTGTGTGTGCGTGCGTGCGTGTGTGTGTGTGTGTGTATTTTACTTCCATATTCCACTCAAAATCCAGGTGCCCAAAGAGGAAAAATATGGGAAAGCAACACCCCTTCCAAAAGCTCTCACTTTTTGTTTGGTGTTTGGTGCTGTGATGGTTAGTTTTCTGTGTCAATTTAGTTGGGCCACAATGCCCAGATATGTGTTCAAACATTATTCTGGATGTTTCTGCAAGGGAATTTTGGATGAGAATGACACTTAAATTAGTGGAACCTGAGTAAAGTAAATTGCCCTCCATAATGTGAGTGGGTGTCATCCAATCAGTGAAAAGTCTGAATAGAACAACAAATTGCCTTTCCCAGTGGGAAGGGATTCTGCCAGCAGATGACCTTTGCATTTGAACTATAGCACCATGTAGTATTTCCCTGGTCTTGAGTCTGCTGGCCCACCCTGCAGATTTTGGACTAGCCAGCCCCCACAATTATGTAAGCCAATTCCTTAAAATAACTCCCTCTCTTCTCCTCTCTCTCATATATACACACACACACACAGTGTATATGTGTGTGTGTGTGTGTGTGTGTGTGGTGTATACACACATACACTATTGATTCTGTTTCTCTGGAGAACCCTGAATAATACATGTGCTATATGTTGTGGGCATGAAAAAGATATCCTGCATTTGAAAGAAAATCACACTATATGTGAAACCGAAACTCTGGCCCTACTCTATGATTTTATCTGCTTCTACCAGTCTTTAGATTCCATATGGAATTATCCTATATTGTTTACCACAGTGTTCTTATGGGCAGGGTTGTAACTCACTGAAACTCTCAAAATATCTTAATGTCTTTAAAAATTTCACAATTAGCAAACACATACAGGAACTTATTATTTGTGTGGTGCCAATCAAGGGATATGTATTATGTGTATTAGCAAAAAATATGAATAATGAATGAATTATTGAGTAAAAGAAAAAATAAATATAATAGATTTCTCTTAGTCCTATGCAAACCTTTCACTAAGAGAATGTCTTCCTAAGATAAGAGTATTCATCATCTTGCGGCTGGAGAACCCAGCCCCAAGTGGCTCAGCCATTATGGTGTTTGCCTGGCATGCGCAAGGACGTGGGTTCGAACCCCAGCTCCACATACACAATGAATTGTCAGAGCAACAAAAGGCACATGAAACACTAAATAAAAATTGCTTCTTTCTTTCTCTCTCATTGTCCCTCTATCTCACATAAGTTGGGGGAACCATAACTATGAAGGTGGGGGGAGAAGGGAGGGAGGCAAGAAGAAAAGGAGTGACCAGGGAGGTTGTCAATGCAACTGGGAACTCTTGACTCCTATGAGAAGCCCAACTACACACAGGTGGGCAGAGAAACTCAGAAAATTCAAATAGTAAATATACCCGTATATGCTCATTTCTATCTATAACATGAGGGTATTGCAGAGAAGACATGAGAGCGGGGAGTGGGCGAAGGGGGCAGATCCTGACCTAGGATCAGGCTCAACGTACTTTGTCAGTATCTATGTATGTATGCATGAATATGTAACAACGATTCCCTCCAATATGTAAGACTATGTCAAACAAACAAATAAATAGAGTATTCCTTATCAAATGACAAACAGTGAGAATTTTTCTGTAGGAAGTACTTTGTAAATTCTGTTTTGGACATAGATAAGACGATCTGTCTTGAAGTAATTCATATGCAGACCAATTATTCAACGGGTGGCATCATTTGAGTACCTATTCTATAATTGTGAAGAGGGGGCACAGTTTTTTAAAGACTGAAGTCCCTCTTATATCTTCTTTCACTATACAATTCCCTTATGTCTTAAGTTTTACATCCAGAACTATATGAACTTTCAAGCCTTACAGTTGATACATCATAATCTTTTCCAAGATGAATAATGTTTCCATTTCTTCCAAGTTAAATCAGCAATAGAAGGTGATTCCACATGACATGCAGCATTTGACACTATATATCTTGGAGCTAAAATATTAAAATGGAATTTATATTTGGATGGAATTGCCAAAATGAAGAGCAGAGAGGACAAATCACTGTGATGAGGCACAATGCAAACGAAAGGGCTAGATTTACTTCTTACGTTTGCTAAAATAAATGCTGGAGTTCTTTCTTGCAACTCAGATACTCATATTTCCAAGTAAATCCAATGTCAAACCCAGGGTATCACTTAGAGGCACATTAAAATTTACATTCCCTGCAGCTTTAATAGGCTTATTTTTAACACTCCCTGTGATAATCCCGGCTCACTGGGATTTCCCTCTAGGTGGGGAGTTGGCTAAGCGACCCATAAGACCTCTGCCAAAGCTGATTTTCTTGAGCTTTCTTCTAGAAGCCCACAGTTGGCAGGTGTAAAGATGGAGCAGCCCGTTCACATTCCAGTCTGTTTCCTTTGATTCTAAATGTATTCACAAATCCACCAAGTAGTACTGGATAAGGCAGTGAGACCTTTAATTTTCTGTGGAAATCATAATCCTACATCTTCTGTCCTAGAGCTCACAGTGTTTCCAGCATTTTGCCTGGGAACATATGGCAGCCAATAGAGCAATGATGTTTGAAAACTAGAAGGACTAGGAGATACTCAGTTTATGCATTCAATAATCTGCTATATGTTCTCTCTCATAGGCACCCAGAGGGCAAGGTCTGTGACCACTTAAATTGCTAGTACAATCTATAATATAGTCAATGCCTTATGGGTACTTAATAAATAAAAAATCAGGTAGAATGGTGATAGGTAACTGTCTTCAACATTGTTGTCACTTGTCAAAGAACTAAACCACATTTATGCTTTCAATGATTACATCCAGGCCAAATAGTTCCCATGTGGAGCTATTATGATTTTAGATGGATTTACACCATAGCAGCAAATACTTAATGATTTCACTCTGAGAAGAGGAGTTTTCACAACTCATACAAAAGATCAGTCTGCCATAGGTATTATTTACCCAAATGAATTAAGGATGGAGGTGGGAGTAGGATTAAGAAATTTTTACTGAAGACAATTGGTGTTATAACCACCCAACTTTTCAGAGCTACGGAACTTAAAGTTCCATTCTTTTAAATAGTTATTTGCTAACTCACCTCAAGTACATAAGCTTAAATAAGTTATACATGTGAATGCATTATATCAATAGCACTTACAACTAAATTCTATACAGTTCCAAAGAAAAGAACAAATATATCAACTTGATAAGGCACATGTTTATCATGGACTTGGGTGAAACAGAGCCCTACGTCCTTCTCTGCAGTTAATACTGGCAATTTCCAAATACCCTGGCCCAATCACCATGTTGAATAAAAACATTTTTATTAAATCCCAGATTACATGTCAATTTAATTGGCAATGGGAGGGAGGAGTTTGGTGAGGCAGTTTTCATAGTGTATCAAAGTTACTCATCATTAGTGAGGAGCATTTTATGCACAGGGACACATACAATTTCTTTCTAGAAATTGTTAATTCACTAAAGAACCATGTTGAGAAAGTTACATACTTGTTTGAAGTGTGGCGGGAAGACAGGTGGTGTGCGTAGGAATAGATTTCAGCTGTACAGCTTGACTGGACAGGAGCTTCACAGACAAAGGTTTCTGCAGTTGTTCTCTTTCCACCAAATCTATACTCTTATGATGATTGCTTCATTAAAATTCATCACATGCTCACTTACACGTCTTTGGTAGATGGCACTTCCTCCATGTTAATGCCACTTCCCCTTTCTCTAGGCTGATCTCTGGTTGAAATAATGTGGAGTCAACATGATGGTCCAAAACTGTAAAACCTTTCACTCCAGAATATGATATACCAAGCTTCAGGAATCTACCCCAGAACCAGTAAGTAATACAAGAAGAAACACCACACTAAAGACCTGAAGGCAAAGGGAATATGCAGTCTACACTGACCACCATTCTTGTGCCTTTGACAAGGATGTGACTCAGGTGACTGGGTTTTGGAAATGGAGCCTTACATTGGATAACAGTGCCTTTATCTAGATGCTAATCTCATCTAAGATCCTCCCCTTCATACACATCATCTTTTTATCTTTACTTTGGGCCCTTAATCCGTTCTACTTTGTGTTCATTTCATGGCACAGGTTTTTCTGGGCCAGAACCTTTCCGAATTTATAGGTAGCTCCACTCTTTGTGACTGATTGGGGTTAGAGTCTGCTATAACTGCTGTGTATTTATACATGCATATATGAGGGGGGAAATTGAAGGAATTCTCCAAGTTAGCCAGGGAAGTTGCAACCAATTCAAATGATTCAGTTCATGTTTTTAAAATATTATGTTCCTTATCCAACGTAGCAGAAATACAGAACCTAATTTACAACCTCAAGAGTCTGAAACAAACCAGGTGCAGAATACAACCGCACAAATACAACAGTGAAAGCATAGAGAATATGGCATGCTAGAAGTCCATAGAAAGGACCAGCACATCAAAGACCAAACCACTTTAGGCAATCACAGACTCTCTTTGACCCAAAAGGCCCTAGACTTCTATTCACTTTACATTGGAGAAAGATCTTACTGGAGTCTTAGTTTTTAGCATGAATAGTTATGGAACATAAATTTTATATTATACTGTTGGGAAATTGGAAGGTCCATTGGGAAAATTTCAGCTAATAACAGTCAACTAATCTGGGGCATGCCAGCAGAGCTGGGAGGGAGCCCAGAGTTAACTTTAAACCCCAGAATGAAGCCAGTGGACTATCTCCACTGTTCATCAGGAGTGTGAACAGAGATGTGATCATGGTGGTAAAAAACTGATTGATTTTCTAAAAGGAAACCTCTGGTAGTCAAATTTATTTTTCTTTGTCATGCACTATGAATAAAACGATACTCATACTACTGCATAGTTTAAATTATTTCCTGGAGTGCAGTTGGGCTATGGAACTCAGTGATCCCAATTTTAAACTAACTCTAGGGGTGGGATGGAGTTGGCACTGCACAGTGAAGCATTTCATCACCTAAGCTCCCTTACCCAAAAGGAAACTCTTTTTATTTTAGATACAAAAATTCCATTACTTTAGCCTGAGATCGAGTTTCATCATTCCATAGGTTCAGTTAACACACTGCAAACAAAAGAATCCAAACAGACATTTGATAAGCTATCTACCATGTATCAAGTTCATGCCAGTTGATTAGGAGAATATATTCAGAAATGACTGACAGTTCTTTGACAATAACAATTTATTACCTGTCAAGCTTCAAGGTATGTTTTTGATATAGAGAAGTGAAATAATATTGAAATAAATCTAACTCTAAGTTAAAACAGGAGTTTTACTATTCCAAATAGATCCCAGATGACTATGAAAAACATATTTGTCTGGGCAATAACAATTAGATAAGTGATACATGGTTATTACATAGATGAAAAACATCAATGCAATATACTATATAAGTGCGCCTATCCTATTAACATAAAAACAGTATCAAACTCAGTAATTCAAATGGAATAGCAATTTGGAATTCTAAATTTGGAAAGCAATAAATGGCAAAAGTTTAGTAATTAGTATTAAGGATCTGACATTTCCTATAAGTCTGTGGATTTACCTCAAAGTCTCAGACCCATACATTAGAGGAAATGTGTTATAATTGGTTCACTTTGGGTTAACTGTTGATATTTTTAACATCTGAAACCTGTTATTTTGTAGCTGAGGTTTATCCTGCTTCCCTATAGCTTCACAAACTTTCCATTTTAAATTATAGAACTTCCATGCTAATTATAAACTTTTATCTTTAAAAGTGGTGCTGCCTTTTAATCATTTGCTGTAGTTGGTTTTTTTCCCCCTAAAACCTTATAGAAGATGGCGCTGTTCTTAATTTTAACCAAAGAAGATTTTACTCGTCTAGAAGCTCAAGGTCTTATTAATTCTCTAGGAAAACCTTGGTCAGGGCAGAATTCAACACAAAGCAATATGTTTAGACCTGAGGATTTACATTTGCAACATACAAGTGTGTATTTATGTCAGCAAGATAAATAAAAGTTCTCATTTTTTCCTTACCTACGGAATATACTGAGAGCTATTTTCTCTATTACAAAATTATCCACAGCTGGGTTGGGTAGGGCGCTGCCTAAAGCTACGGCCAGCTCCTGGGTGAGGCAGTTGGTGCTATGCTCCTTCCTCCGCGTTCCTTGGCTCCACTCTCAACCTGACAGTCTGCGTCCTTGGAGGTGAAGGTGGAGCGTAAGTGCACAAGTATCTCTGAAGGGTCCAAACTACTAAACGACCCTGCATAATAAATGCAGAAGTGAGACCCATCATGGGACACTACATTGACTCTGGTTATTCAGGTACCAGTAAGTGTAAATGATAATAATAATTGTAACTGTGATTTACTTAGGGCTTCCAAGGAACACTAAATAAATGAACTTCTTCTCTCTTTAAGATATAAATGTTTTCATCTACATTTTTCAGAAGAGAAAACTGAACCCAAAGAGTTTATCTCACTTGCCCAAGGTTGTGCAGGAAGGAGGAATGAAGTCTGAATGAAGCAGGCATGTCTTACCCTAAACTTCTTGCTTGGATCCAGAGACATTCAAACCTTGACCTGTAAACCACCAACATTAGAGTTGCCTAAGAACCTTGTCACGAGCATATTTCCTGGCCCAAGAACCAATGTGTTTGATTCTGTGGGGGAGGGCCAACCTGGGAGTCTAGTGCCTTTTTTTTTTTTTGGGTGGTGGTGCTAGGGATGGAACCCCCAGGGCCTTGGGTGTGCTAGGCAATCACTCTTCCCCTGAACTGCACTCCCAGTCCTTTCTTTCTTTCTTCCTGTCTTTTCCTTCTTTCCTTTCTTTTATTATTATTATTATTATTATTATTATTATTATTATTTATTATTATATCTGCCCAAGTGATCCTGACCCTGATCCAGGGTTAGAAACACTGCTTGATGTGTTGTTTCCCAACTCCATTCACATCAAGTCATGTCAATAAGGATATCATCTTTGTAGCTCAGATTCTAACAATGCTATTCCCAGGCAGCAATGACAGCCATGGAACTTTTGGCCACTCCTAGCCATTCCCAGGCCTGAGGAGTCAAGGTCCCAACACACAGATAAGCCAGTCCATTGTATACCGGTTAGAATGCTCCAGTCAATACCTTAGGATAGACCCTGAGGGCTCTGTAGCCTGGATCTGTGCCATTACATAGATAAACACATAAAAGAAACAAAAAGGGCCAAACTTCTTAAGTGGCTTCATTCTCTAAGACCCCAACCTACTCCCTCCTTAGGGTCTCAGGCTTAGAAGTAGGAGTTTAGAAAGGAGAAGGGAGAGAATTTTTCATAACTCAGTCTATAAAGGTCATTTTTCCAATATTGATCACAGAAAGAATAAACCATAGGTTAGCAAATGCTCAGAAGATGAAGAAGTTTCTTTGAAGTTTTCTGACAGATATGAGCAGGATGGGATAAGGGTCTACCTAAAAGCTCTCTCATGCAACTCTGCTTGCAAGTTTTAAATATGGATTTGAATTTTGATTTGTCATCTGTGGACTTACGATCTTGAGTAAAAAATTGAGCATCTCTAAGCCTCTAAGCATCCCCTATGGGGATTAAATGAGAAAATTCGTTGCATAGCAAGCGTCCTTCAAATGCTAGCTGTTATTATCCCAGCCACATTTATTGAAAATGCTTACCCAATGGTACAGGCATGAGCTTTCCCCCACATTCCTATATTGCTAGGATCATGCCTTGAGCAAGGTCTGTGGCTGGCCACTGCTATTCTCACTGAGGAGGGGCCATGCTGGTGCTGGCAGATGCCCTAGGCATACGACTGTTCATGGGTGTCCCAGCTGGAAATCTGGGAGTCATCAGGACTCCTGCCCAGCTATGCCAGAAGTTTTTCAATTCCAATAACACCTCTTTATTCTCACTCTCTGTGTTCCTTCAGTGTAGAACGCTTTCTATTTTCCACCTACATCTTTTATTCTGGCTAACTTTTTCCGAGTGATCAAGTCTCCACAAAGATACCAATTCCTTCTTAAAGTCTTCCCTGCAGCCAAAGTCTGAGTTTGCCATCCTTCTGCAGCTTTTATAGTACCCCTTCCCCTGAATAATAGTTGGTTGATTCCTTGTCCGCATGAACCATCTGGTACTTTAAGTGCAGGGAAGCACGGACCTTTTCTTTATGTTCGTTATTTCCCAACTCAGAGGACAGCACATGGCAGTGATCAATAATTATTTCTTTCTGAAGCAAGAAATGCCATACATAATTGGAACTCCCTTCTTATTTTAATAAGATCTATGTCTCTCTAAAGTCAGCACCGTCTTCACCCTAAGAAAGAGGTGCTGCCTTTAAATGCTTGGTTCTCCATTCGGGGCTGCTTAGGATGGGATGGGCATTGTGGCAGAAGGGAGAGGATATGAGGTGAGAATCATCCAAGTTCTGCTCACCCGAAGCACCATGCAAGATTTAGTTTTTCACTTATAAGAACATTTATAAAACAGGCGTTCATCTATAAAATCTTTTTAGCTCTGAAATTGTATTGAATTTAAAAAAGATTCCAGGCTTAGAAACAACATCAGTACAGTTCTGCCTCATTAGGGCCACTATGATCAATTGCATGCCCTAGGCCTTTCCTAGTCCATGTCCTCATTTTTGTAGCCTTTCTCTCTGCCCTCATGTTAAGCACTGTGTAAAGATCTCTGTATAAAGAAGCACTCCATGATCTCATTTGAACAAGGCAGGGTCATTTTACTTAATCTAAATGGAAGAGAATTTTCCATTGGTTTAAATGTAGATATTTGAATCAAATAATTTTAAAAAGCTATATGATATGAGGGATAAGGAATAAGGCAGAATACCCATTCCTATGTAAACTTAAGGAACATAATGTGGCGCTTGAAAGGAATCAAGTTATTCCTCCCATGTACTCTTTCTTGGGTATATCCATGGGCCCCATTGCCCAAGACAGGGAACTGGGTGCCACCCCACTGCCTTTCATATTTAAATCTATGACATTCAATGTCCCTGATCATTCTCACTTGATCTACATTCTCACTTGAGTCCTCCCGGCTCATAACCTCACCCCTCTATGGTACAATTCTCACATTTTCTGAAGGGAAACTGAGCGATTTGTATCATATTTGCTGTAACTGTTCCCACTTCTTCAAGCAATTACACTTCTGGGAATATATCTTAAGAACCTAATTAGATATGGGCACAGAGATTTAAGCACAATATATTTCATGAAGTATTATTTATGACAGCAAAATATGAAAATAATTCAAATAGCCCACAATCATTTCTCCATTGGAATACCTCTATATGATGGAATATTCATAGTCATTTAAATCATTTTGCAGAAGAAAATTGATATGAAAATATTGTTCAAAGCACTGTGAAAAGGCAGTTTATAACAAGTTTATAACATGAAACTATTTCAAAGTATGTATCCATATGCATCTACATATATCACACACATATATAGAAAAGTGGTTAGAAGGATGTGCACCAAAAAGAATTTTCATTTTTGTTTTTGTTTTGGCAAGGAATACTGAGGATTGAACCCAGGAATGCTTTATCATTGAGCTACATCCTTAGTCCTTTTAATTTTTCTTTTATTTTGAGACAGGGTCTCGCTAAGTTGCTGAGGGTTGCACTAGGTTACCCAGGCTGGCTGGCCTTGAACCGTCACGAGTTTATAGGTGTGTGCCACTGCACTCAGCATACACCACAATGCTAACAGTAGTTATCTCTGAGTTGTTGGAGTATAAGAATTTTGAGGTTTCCATTATGTGTATCCAGTGTATTTTTGTGTGTGTGATAGAATGTAGTCATTGCCTCATTTGCGCCATCTTCAGTTATCTCCTTTTTTGCATGTACCACACCCTTCACTGTATCTATATGCTGAATTTTCTAACTTTCCTACAATTCCCTTTGAAGTGGTCTACTGAGAAAACTGAGAGCAGGTCTTTATTTCCTCTGAATCATAATCCAAAGCCAGAACATTGTAGAGGTTCAAAAACTATGTGTTGTGTTGAAACAAACGTTATAAATCTAAAGAAGAAATTTCGAATTCTTTTGTGCATTTTCGATAGTCCATTTTGTCTTCAATAATTTCAGGTTCATAGTCCATTTTGTCTATATTAATTTACTTCAGGAACTTCTGGACACAGTGAAACTTCTTTTCCCATTCAAGTATCAATGTAAGCACCTTTCAAATTAGCTTATTTACATGAGCTTACATAGGTAAGCTCATTAGCATAGTAAATTACCCACGTATACAAATACAGGCTAAAAGTCAAGAAAATTTTAAAAAATTAACTGTTTCATTGCTATGAGTAAAATGGTTTTGAGGTCTAGCAAAAAGGAGGAAAGTGTGGAATTTGTTATAGTGCATTTGTTTTTGTTTAAATGTTTTGGTAAGAAATAAATGTGGTCAATTTTATCAACATTAAATAATTACAGTGTGATAAAAGCCCCGCTTTTTAGGATTGAATTTTTCTGGGTAAATGCTTTCTTCATAAATAACTAAAAATCACTTTAACAATTCCAAAAATATTACAGTGGTAAGCCAGGTCCAAGAATACCATAAAACTAGGAATAAAATTTTTTTCTAGTTTTTGTTCCGTTTACCAGAAAGTCTCAAAATCAGGATGGAAATATCCTTAAGAGTTACAAGATGGTTTTATATTGTACTTTTATCACATCATCATAAAATGAATGACATTTCCTGGAACATAAACCATGTGTAGGGTCACTCTTTATCATTTTACCAAATATCATTGCTCCATGCATACTCATCTCTCTTCCTTACCCTATCCGTGTGCATGACTATGAGGCTGGTAAGTAATGGCAATTCTCTTCCTTCAAAGAGCAAATTATTAATCAGTCAATAGCACATCAGGAGAAACAAGTTGGTTTTACTTAACAGGATTCACAGAAATGGCATACTGGGCTGCCTCTCAAAAATTTCTCAACTCATGCATCTGTGTTCTTGAAATAGCTCATATTAAAATGTAGCAACACTCATAAGGTACAGTCTATGCTGTTACCTTAATTGTAGAGAAAAAAAAATCAAAGAAGGCAGCCGAAGAGAAAATGTGAGACCAAGAATTGTAAAAAATGAAATTACCCAGACTTTTAAAAAAATGTACCATAGGTCAGACTGGCTTCATTCTTCTAAGGCCTCAATGATACTGTACCAGGCATTAATTTAAAGCCTCAAGCCACCTTGAGTCATTCCAAACAAACAAAAATCTAAGCAGGGGGCAGAGAAGACTAGCAATAGTTTTTTTTTTGAAGAAATACAACTGGAGAAAATAAGACGTGTTTTGTTCCACCAGAAAGATGACTCTTCACTTTCCCAGTCTAACCAAGCCTTGTTCTTGTAATATGAATAATATACTGTAACTCATCAGAATTGTCTACACTTTAATTTGAAAAAATAGTTCCTATGTTAATCTTTAATAGCCTGTCTTCTGGACCAACAGAAAGAGTTACAAAAGAAGTCATGTACAGTGGCATAATTAAAGCGTGGGAGAAGCGTATTTAGTAATGTGGTGCTGCTCTCCTTTCATCCAATGGCTTGCTGGTATATAGATCCACCATTTGATCAGTGCATCTGGCCCCAGGGGCTTCATGGTCTGCAAGCCACAACCTACTAATAAGCACCCTCCAGCTTGTTTGCTAAACAGATCAGTCCTGGCAGGCACCCAAAAACTCCAGTCCTTGAAACTTGGAGCTCTTTAACTTGCATAGCCTATTGTGTGGCAAGCAAGAGAATAAACTATGTACCTCATAAATGCAGAGCAATTACAGATCAGTTAGTAATACAGCTGTGGCTCAAAAGATTGCTTACCTAAACCAAATCGAGGCCTAATTTATTTTTGTATTGTCTTTGTTAAAAACCAAACAAACGGCTCTGAGAGCTTGTGTACGTAGTAAAGAAAATGGCTGTTTCCCTTAGAAACAATATGGCAGTTCTTGGCCCAAAGGAATCATCCTCAGTAGCTGAAGGCTTTTGTTTCTGTGGTCTGAATCAAGCCATTGCTTATTGTAGCTTCATTAGGTTGTTTAAGGAAATATGGTAGAATACTTTCTTTGAAAGAAGTTCCATGTATTGGGGTTTTGGGGGGTCTGTACAGTACTCATCTGTGTTACACATACCAAATAAGATACTGTCAAGTTCAAGGACAAGAATGTAAGAATGAAGTAGCCTTTATTTACAAAGAAATGGTAAAGTAGCTTGGGTTTAGGTGCATTTATCTACCAATGATTATGATGAATGAGTTGAACTTTTAGAAAACACGTTTATATTCAAATTAATATTTGCCAATTTATGAATCCTTGGCAATGCCAAAACATATTATGTTTGTGGAGCTATTAACCTACCTAGATGTGGCTTAATGAAGCAACAGGTTATGCTTTTTTCTTCATAATGTTTGAGCATCTATACTGCGACAAGTGCCTTAAATAATAAATCTTACACCCTTGAGAAAGTGTTGGAGACTTAGAACAAATGGACCCTAAATAATTTTATATTTCTTATACTTTGCAGATTGCTACTTTTATAAATTGTAATAAAAATGGGTTACTTAAATAAAGACATTTTTTAAATGAAAAAATATTGCTCTTGGGTAGATGTGGTTTTTTAAACTATGTCTTTATATTTGCATGTATTTAAATTTTTGTACACTATAAAGTTAATTTTCCTATAGTATAAACATGAGAATGGACTAACATGATAAACATAACCTCTTCTGCCCTCAGCATATTTTCAAGAATGGAAAAAGGCATAGTCTCCGTCAAATTTCCTAAGAGTGCTCCAGCCTGGATTCTGAAATGATCCTGACTCAATCCTGATTTCAGAGGACCCTCCATGACTCCTAGGAGCACAACTGAATGTATCCTACCTCTGGAATACAACTTCTTTTTATGTAAAGTGTTGCTTAGATCCTAAAAGGAATTCTATAACTGGAGTAGTAATTGCTAAGTCAATACTCACAGAATAAAACAAAGAAAAGCAATAATAAAGAAAACTATATAAAAACATATGCTTGGCCCTAGTAAAAGGAAACATCCAAACTTCAAATTCATGTAAGTGAAACAAACAAACCAACAAAGGAACCTAGAGTCCCTGCAAGCTACCCTGTGTCCTGCTGCCCCAAGCCTCACAGGAGCAAGCACTGTCTGAGGAGGACTGCATGAAAGAGAGAGGAAAGGCAAAGGCCATCAACTGATCTAAAAAACACAAAAGAGAAAGTCGATTCCACATACAAAAATGATGAAAAAGAGGTCCAGTTGATCAGAGCAGATGTGAAAGTGTGTGGGCCTCAAGGTGGCCGTTTTGGAAAGCAAGTTTTGCAGGAAGAGCTGTATAATTGGAGAGAAGGTGCACCTTAAGAAAACTGCTCAGTGCTGGTAAGTGAGGACCCCTAAAGAAAAAAGAATTTCAAGATGTCAAAGAAGGCACAACTCTTCTAAATAATTTCCCTAAATCTCCCATCCCCCCAGCAGTAAAGAAACCATCCACACTTTGCGACACTGACAGTAGAGGGAGCTCTCGAATCAGGAATCTTATAAACCACCCCAAATTTCCATCCCTAAACACAAATGCAAACAATCTTTTTTTTTTTAAAGGGGGAAAACAAAATCATAAAATAAGAATTAAAATTTCTGTTCTGCTAATGAAAATTACTCTCTCAACCCAGTTAGAGAACTGAGGTCCGATGGAAGCCTTCAGGGGTCAGGGCTTCTAGGACATCCTGCTGGCTAAATGTTTGCCCATGAGATCATGCCCACAGAAACAACAAATGGAAGCACAGAGGCCAGTTAGCAGGCCAAGACATGGGGCGGAGAAAATAGTCAAGGCATATTTTAGAGGTGTACTGGATTTATTGATGGACTGTGGCGAGAGTATGTCCTAGGGCTTTGGTTTGGACAATCAAAAGAATGTTAAACACAAGGCACTGAGACAGTACTGGAAGTATAAATGAGAATTGAGAATTCGGTAAAGTTAAGTTTCAGGTGGCTTCCCGCAAATTTTGTGGATTTTTAAAGTGCTATCATAGATTGTTATTTCTTTTAATTTCAATTTCCTATTTTCTAATTCTGGTATTTACAATTATATTTTTAAAAAATATTGATCTTGTATGCCATTTATCTTACTAACTTACTTATTAATTCTAGGACAATTTTGATAGATTTCTTAGAAATTTTCTACATAACTGTCTATGAGTAAAAACAGTTTTATTTGCCCTGTCTAATCTGTCTGGATTTGTTTCTTTTCCTTGCTTTTATTTCATTTCAATACACTGTTGACCTAGAGTCCTGAAGGTGTGTATGCATGCCTTGTTTATCACCCTAAAGGGGAAACATTTATTGTGATATAACCCTTAGATTTTGTGCGATGCCCTTTTTCAGGTTGAGCAAGTTTTCTTCGGTGTCAGTTTGGCTCCTCAAAGAAACAGATACACAAAACAGAACCGAAGACCAGTGGCACCGAATAGAAGATCCTGAGACAAACCCCTATATCCTTAACTATTTGATATTTGATAAAGTGGGCAAAAGTATAGTGTGGAAGAAAGATAGCCTGTTCAACAAATGGTGTTGGACAAACTGGACAGCCATATGTAGACAACTGAAGCTGGATCCTTATCTTTCGCCCTGCACAAAAATTAAATCAAAATGGATCAAAGACCTGGATATTAAGCCAACAACTTTAAACTTTCTAGAAAAAGAAGTAGGGTCAACACTACAGCTTACAGGAGTCGGCAGGTACTTCCTTAACAAAACTCCTATGGCTCAAGCTGTAAA